>AUXI01000782.1:0-11984 GCA_000482105.1 Crithidia acanthocephali | reverse complement strand
TAGAACGTTCTTTTTTATGTGTATCTGCAGGTGACGTATTTCGTCCGCCACTCTCAGCTGTGATGCAAGTGTGGGTGCGCCTGTACGAGTACAAAGTCAGTCGCGTATGTCTACTCACGTGAAATGGAGAAGGTGCAAAAAAAACAAGGACAAAAAAAAAAAAGAGAGTACCGTGGGCATCACTCCGCACAGCAGCAGCCAAGCGTTTCTTTTTATCTTTTTGGGGGGCTGAATGAGCATGGCGCGAAGAGTTGCTTGGGGCTTCGCATCTTCCTCTGCTGGTGCCCACCAACTCTGCGCCAATAGCGCAAAGCGTGATGCAACGCCGCACCGCAATTCCGTAGTTGGAGTACAGAATCAGCTCTCCACGCCGTCCGCCGACACGGCTCTGACAGCTGCATCGAAAAGCGTCCGAAAGCTGAGTTTTAGAGTTCTCACGTATAGATATGGTTAACAGCAAAGGAGAAAAATTCATATATTAATATTTTTAAGCATCGAATAGCGAAGGTAAGTGATAGTAAAAGAAAAAAAACTCCTTGCTTCGCTAACTTTCTTGACAGAATAGGCCTGGCACGCCGCGTTATAGAGCGTGCAAGCTGCGGCAACAACCATCGGCATCTGTCTACTGCCCAAACTAAAACAAAAAATAAAGTTGAGTGAAGCAGAGATGGTTTGCAGAAGCGCGTAAGAACGCCCTCACGCCCAGACGACGGTGTAAAAACGACCTTGTTAGTCGCGTTGCGAGATGCGTACGGCCATCCCTCAGGCACGCACATCAAAACAGAGCGGAAGTCAAGAAAGATACTTTAAGAGGGGAGTCGGGCAAAAAGGGGAAAACGTGGAAATAAAAGAAGGAAAAGACGGTATAGAAAATGAGAGAAAGAAAAGAAAAACATAGTTCAAAAGGAAGAACACTGTTGTGGAGGAATACGGAGAAGAATGGAAGAAGAAGACCCACAAAGAAAAGACAGGGGGTTTGAAATTTAAAGGATAAATTTTTTTGAGTGAAGATAGAGAAAAGAAAAAAAACTAAATGAGAACGCCGGATACGCACACACAAAAAGAGAAAAAGATGAGTTAAAAGTAAAACGTCAAAGAGAGTGAAAAGATGGAAGAAGTCAAAAAGCGGCACTGTAGTCTATCGTGGACAAAGCCCAGAGAACAGTGTGAAGTAGTGATGAAGCAGATGCAGCCTTCGTGCAACGCGCCAAACAAAAAAAAAGAAGTATGTATCATCGCGTTGTACCGTCCTCGAAACACTGCACCTCTCTTTGATACGAAAGCGGGAAAGCAAACAGCGACAAAAAAAAAGGGAAGGATGAAAAAGAAAAAAAGAGAAGCTAGCGCACATTGGCGGATAGCTGATGTCTTTTACGAAAAAGGGGGAAAAGAAAAAAGAAACAAGGAGGTTCGAGAAGTAAAAAGGTTTTATCTGTATTTGCGTGGCTTTGCAACATCCCACCGAGCATAGGGCACACACACATTAAAAAAAAAAGAGAGAAACTATGCAGAGTTCGCATTTTACTCTTCTGTCCTCGTGCGTGTATTTTCTTTTTTTTCTTCTTTTGGTATGTGTGTGTGTGTGTCAGAGAAGTAGATTTGGTCGAAAAGAAAAAAAAAGAAGGAAACAGAAGAGAAAAGTATGTCACGGACCTCCTAAGAAAAAAAAAGGAACATTGAAAAGAAAGATTGAAAGGAAAGGGGGATGTAAAACTATTGTTACGGGAGTGTAAGCAAGCAGAGACAACAATCAGCAACCAGGAAAGAACCACTGGACAGATAAAGCACCAAGAAAAGGGAAATACTACTACAGGTACAATAAAAGGAAAAATACCGTTCAGATCAGCAAGACGAAAACACATGTTCTGTTGCGTGAAAGCGCTGGTGGTCTGTTCTACATTCGCATCATCCTTTTTCGTTACGAGAGAGAGAGAGGAACAGAAAAATGAAGACGGGAAGATGGAAATCAGGAAACGCATTGCCGACACACTTACATCAGAAAGGGAAAACCGAAGAAGAACGAGCAATATGATCCACGAAAAAAGATAAGAATAAAAAAAAAATAGAGAGAGAACGGAGAACAGAGTTTTAGAGTTGGAAGCAACGCAAGCGAGCATACCAGATACGCACAGCGCTCACATACGCGTGGGGAAAAAAAAGGACATTTAAAAAGAAAAAGAAAGATGGAATGCAGCTGTATAGGGTGTGAAGAATAAAAAAGCAAGAGACGTGGTTTATCGCAATAACACAGCAGTCGAGAGACTCAGTCATGAGCGCACGCCTCACAACTCACAGAGTACCGGGAAACGAAACAAAGGTGCAGTTGCTCTGACGAAGAGGCAAGCACGCCGAAAGCTTGTTTTTGGGGGAAAAGGGATCTCAAGCGGGCGTTGTTTGTGCCTCCAAGGATAAAAAGAATCTTTCTCCAGCGCTCTGAACTCGCAGCAGAGTCTTCAGCACAATCTGACATCAAAAACCCCAAAGAGGAAGTAAAAACTGACGGAAAGTTAAAATGTAAAATTAAAAGTGCTCACAAGAAGAAAAAAAAAAGCTGTGATGCTGCTCTCCTGCACGTGCCGCCTGCAGCGAGGTGCGCATGCACATCTACATCTGCAACGAGCACAAGCTCAAATGCAAGTACCAAAGCAACAGCTACACACGAAAAAGACAAAAAAAGGGCACAAAAGTGAAGTGTTACGGGTTTTCGACTTAGAAACAAAAAAATTGCTTTTGAGGGAAACCCAAGGTGACAAAGAAAAAGAAGAAGGAAAAGAAAAGAAAAAAACATGATCTGAGTTTTAATTAAAAAGGAAAAGGAAGGTTCGAGGAAGGTCCAGACGAATGAAAAAGAAAAAAAAGAGTGGCACGGTTTAAAAGCAACAAAAATGAAAGTGAGAAATTGGGAGAGTGACGTCGAACGATAATAAAAGCGGGTGTGTTTAGAGTATGGAAAAGGGTTGAGTGGCGTCAGACGCTTGTTTTACCTGCAGAGAATAATGAACAACGGGAAGGAGAGAGAAGAAGAAGAGCAAGCACCAAGACGCGAAAAAAAAAATGTTAGTAAGACAAAACAAAACAAAAAGAGGGGACGGTATTGTTACGGTGCGCGCAGCGTATGAGGAAAACGTTGCCGCACATTTTACAGAAAATGACCCTTATCAGTAGCCATTTAGTGTTGGAAACAGGGGAAAGAACAGAAGAGGTTCGAAAACAAAAATTACAATGAAAACAAAAATAAAAAATGTTGTTGTCATACAAGGAACCATCGCTCATATCCGTGAAGGCAACTCAAAGGACTTTTCTTTAAAAAAAAAAAGGGAAACCAAAAAGAGGCGTTTGTAATTACGCGACAAGCACGATAGCCGACGTGAGTACTTCGATGAACGTTAAGCATGATGCACATCGCGGTCATTTTGAAGTTTGTTAAAAAAAAAGGGAAGAAGAGAGAAAAAAGAAAGGTTAAAACAATTTGATTTCTAATAAGCACGGCAGAATCCGTAACGACCACTTTCGTGAAGTTTTCTTTTTTTTGCGTGGTTGTTTGGTTTCTCATCATCCAATGACGGATCGCTACTGCTCTATACTTCTCTTGACACCTTACATGCAGCATCCATGCGATGGCGGAACAGCTTCATGGCAGACGACGAGTGCCGTCCCACGGGGTGGGGTGCGGACGACGGCGCAGACGGTGCAGCCGGTGGCGCGGCAGGCGGACACGCCACCACGCGACTACGGTTCCCTTCCGCTTCTCCGAACGTCGCCGTGTCCAGCTGCACACAGCCGCTGGGTGCCAGGGGACGGGAATGACGCTGGAATTCGCTCCCGGCTGCAGTACCGACAGCACCGGCAGCGGAAGCCCTTTCGTGGACAAACAGCGCTTTGCTGCAGCTTGCGACCCGCTCCTCTCCACAGCCGCTGGACGATCCCATCGACGACGGGAGTGGGGGCGGAGGCACCGATGGTGGTGGTGCAGGCGCCAGTGGGACTCGCGTGGCCGACGACGGTGGCCGCTCGCCGTCGCTGACCGTCACGGCGTCACCCACCATCGCCGTGGCTCCACCGCAGGCCGGGTCCGATGGCGACGTCACCGTAAAGTTCAGCATTGCCCCGCGTGTGCAGGCCCACGTCGCACACGTGCTGCCTACACCGCCGCCGTTCGTGTGTGCTGCGCCGGTGAAGCCGCCGGTGGAGGACGAGAACTCCGTCGACGAGGTCGCGTGGGAGAGCCCGAGGGAGGAGGAGAGCACGCCGCAGCCGCTTTCGTTGAAGCCGGTCGCGCGCAGCATCGGCGACCCGTTGACGCTCGCCGTTGGCCGCGGTGACACCACACAGTCCACAAAGAGGGACAGCGGTGTCTGGTAGAGGCGCTGCGGCAGGGCCGGCTGCGGATCGTCGCGGAGGTGCTCTACGCCGGTGGTGGGGGCTTTCGACCACGTCGTGCCGGTGGTGCCGAGAGGGATGGAGGCAGAGACGGCTGCGGCGGTGGGGTACGCCCCAACCGCACCGCTGCCCCCGCGCACCGGCGATGGCGCTGGTGGTGCGTCACTCATCATCCTCTCGCTTGCAGCCCCGGCACCGCAGCTCAGATCGGTAGAGATGGGCAGTGAGTCACTGCGCTGAAACCTGCACGGGTGCGTGGACTCCACGGCGAGCGGGACGGCGACCACCGCGCCGTGCGGTGAACACCCTCCCTCCCTGTCCTCCGACGCAGCTGTGGCACCGCGGTGCAGCGTCAGCGGCGAAGTGGAGAAGGTCAGCGGAGGCACACCGTAGCCGCCGCACCGGTGCTGCGGCGTGGCCACCGGCGTGGTGGTGCTGACACCGTTCGGCATCGTCTTGAGCGACTTCAAGGCACTGCGGGGCGGCGAGGGAGACGAGGCCAACGACGCGACGGCCCCACCAAAGACAGCCCCGGCCGCCGTGGACGGTGTTGTGCCCACCACACCGGCGGGGGTTAACGAGAAGACGGGTCCGTTGGTGCGAGGCATCGGCGGTGGCTGCACCGTCACCTCGAGACTCGGCGTGTACGGCGCGGAGAGCTGCAGCGACGGCGCCGGGGTGCCAAAGCCGTCCGCCGAGTCGTTCAACGACACCCACGACGGCGACGGTCCGTCGCGCGTGGAGCGCGGGGTGGCGGTGAGGCTGCCGCTGATGCACGGCTCCGCCGCCGCCACGACCACGGCGCTGCGCTGAAAAGGCTTGTTGCCGCTGGCGCTGATCGGCGGTGGCGGCACGGGGGCGTACGCGGTCAGAGCCACGTCAACCGGACTCGACATGCGGTACCGACTTGATGCGTGTAGGGAGTAAAAAAAAACGCACAAGAGGCTTGTTCCTGTTGTCAATCCTCAGATGGTTGTGACTGTCGACGAGCGCGTAGCTCAAACAAGTCAAAGCAGTTTTTTTGTTTTCGATTGAGATGGCTTTTTACAGGAGGAAAAGCAGACCCTTGGAAAAGGGGAAACGATGAGGTGGTCAGTATTGTGAAAGGTAGTATAAAAACGTTTACGTGCATATACATCAACAACTCCTGCAAAACACCTCCACCGTCTTCAATTTATAAACGCAGAGGGTAAAGATGGAGAGAAAAGAAAAAGCAACAATTGTCTAGCGATGTCCAAAGCACGACGTCTTCGTTGGAAGGCTCTCTTCTTCCGTCTCCGTTTCCGTGTGCGTGCCTGCTTCGCTTTGAGCTGCGGAGTGAGAACTGATAGCGCTCTACGCTCTCCAGCAGTTGCTAGTCAAGAGAAGAAGAGAAGGAAAGGAAAACGATTCGACAGTGAGAATGCCGGATGGCAAACCAGTTATAGAATGTTTGTAGGTTTTTTGGATAGATCTTGTTCTGGAATATATATATATATATTTCTGTTGGTAGCTCTGTAATGTGTGCGTGTATGGTACTAGTTTGAGTGAGAGCGACTGACGGGGATCCGAAAGAAGGTAGTGCGTAATAGTATAAAAAAAGAAAAACGAGAAAGCAGCTTGCATACATAAAGTGCAGCGACTCAGAGCACGTTCCATCGCACCACTGTTTGACGAGGAGAATGCAAAAACAGCGGATGAGAGAGAGAGAAGAGGGGAACAGAGCAATACAGAAAGATGGAGAAAACGAAACGGCCACTTTCGCAAAAAAAAAAGGCGTTTGTTCATCAAGACGCACAGTGAGACGGAAAAGAATGCAGGCGGTACCACGAAGCAAACGAAGCAAAGTCGTTTTCTTTTTTTTTTTTTTCAGGTTGCAGACCCAATGAGAGGAAAGTGAGAAGTTGCGCTATGGAGGGGAAAAAAAATGCTTGGGGTACTCTAAAAGCGAAGGGGAATGAGAAAAGAAGATCATTTCCTTTTTTTTTTTTGAAAGAGCCCCTACCGGAACTCACAGCAGTCGTCGCAGCGTCGTGGCGATGGCGTCCTGCCGCACCGCCTCCGCACCGCACCTCGCCTCCAGCGTGTCGAGCACGAAGACCACGGCATCGTGCACACACGTGACAGCGGCTGCCACCGTCGCCGACGTCACTGCTGTTGCTACCGCCTCCGCTGGTGCCGGCTGCGGCGAAGGGGTCGGTGGTGTTGGCGTCTGCGCGAGGCTGCCCTTCTCCGTGTCGATGTGGCTCGCACTCACAGCGGGGGAGAGAGAGGTGTTGGCGCTGCCCATGACCTGCACCTCCTCCCACTCTCCTTCCTCCTCCTCCTCCTCCGCAGCACTGTCTGACCAACCGTCGCGGACCATAGCCGAACCACCTGTTGAAGGAGCGGGCACGGCGACATTGGTGCTGGGAGCGTGGTGCGTGGAAGCTGCCGATGTCGGGTGAAGGCTGGGGAGTGTGGCGGCTGCCTTGGTGAGGGTAACTGCTGGTGGTGGGGGGCGGGTCTGCAGGAGCAGCGGGTCGTCAAGCACCCGCTCCGCCAGTGGTTTCAACGCCTCGTGCACGGCCAGCCGCACGAAACCCGCCACGGCAGCGTTGGAATCCATCGTTGACAGAACTGCCGGCATCTTCGCCCCGTGCTCAGCGGCAGCAACGTCCCCTGCCTCTTCTGCCGCTTGCGTGCTGCGTTTAGTCTCGACATGTGGGAACGTTTCCTGTGCACACAGCTGCACTGCCCCGATGGCGTCGGTAAAGCGCTGCATTCGCACACGCACGGCGCCAGCACGATCTCCACCGCCGGCAGCTTGTGTTGTTGCTGGTGCTGCACCGGCAGAGGCACTGTAGTCGGACCGGAAAACGAGCGATGTCGTGGTCAACTGCAGCACCGCTGCGGCGCTGGGCAGCGTCACCGTACTGACAAAACGCAATGCGCAAGTGCGGCCGGTGCACCACAGCTGCGTGAAGTCTGCGTGGATGGAGGTGGGAGAAATCACAGGTGGGGAGGCCGCGGTCAGCGTCCACTGGCGTGCGGCGCCGAAGGCGTGTGTGAAGCTCCACCACCACCAATACAGGTGCGCGACACGCGCAGATGCACGCGCGTGCTCTCGAAAAGCCTGGACAGCCGTCGCCGCATCGCTCTCCTCTGCTTTCGCAGCGGCAGTAGAAGAAGGGTACTGTCCGAGACTTTGCGCTGTCCTGTTGAGGCTGTCTAACATGGCCGAAGCAACATCCAGCCACCCCGCGGCGCCGTCCGCGTCCTCGCGCAGGCTCAGGAGACGGCGGAAGGCGTCAAGCAGACGAAAGCTGCAGCGCCAGCCAACGTAGACGCACACCGGCAGCAGCAGTGTGCCGTCCGCTTTAAAAAGATCGCTGTCACTGGCTGGAAAACAAACGCGCACGGTATCGGCGCAACTGCTACCGTGCGTGGGTCCACCTGCAGACGTCGCCGTGGCGGTAGGCTGATAGGCGGCCATGACGGGGTAGATCAGCCGAGTCACCACGTGGCCCACCAGCGCAGCGAAGAGCTCACATCGCTTGGACGCTGTGGCCGCTGCATCTTGTGGACCCTCCATCGACACGTCGTCCTCGCCACGCACGCTCAGCGACGCCGCTCGCCCCTTCACCAGTCGCTCGACCTCGCAGAGCGACGACACGACACGCGGCAGCTCCGGCTTCGTCCAGTACGACAGGTCGTCACTCTTCTCTCGCTCATCCAAGAGGTCACCGTTTGTGGTCCAGTCCTGTGGCGCGGCTTGGATTGCAGCAACAAGGTTTCCCAGTGATGCGTTGATGTGCTCGTGAAAGCGCTGTGCAGCGAGGGAGTGCCGCTCCGCCTGCACCGCGCGCTCGATTCGTGCGCGCATTTCCTTCGCTGCGGAGGTCAGCAGCCAATGTGCGTCTTTTGATATGATGTGCTGTTGTTTCTTTTTCTTCTCGGGTAGTTGTACTCTTCGTTGCGGTTGCTGATGTTGTTACTTTTTTTTTCTTTAGAAACGACGAGTGGAAGGAGTAGCAGAGGAGGAAAAGCAGTAGACGTAGTGCAGTGCGAGTTTGGCACCGAGGAGAGTGCGCACCCTTGAAAAACAAGTCCTTTCAAAATCGAGAGGGGACAACAGGGCCGTTCAGTCCTCTAACTTTTATCACTATACATTTTGAACAACACAAGAAAAAAAAGGATGTAGCTGCGTGTTTGACGGGCAGCACGGCTGTAGGTGGCGCAACACAGTTTCTCGCGGCACTCTGAAAGACGAAACACTAAAGGGTGGTGCGCGGGGGAGACAAGTCCGCTGCCAACGCTTTCCCATGCCATTCCCATCTTCTCGTTGCTTTTTTGTATCTGTATACAAGCACTAGTATAACATGAACGGCAAAGAAAGAAAAAAAACCACAACAACAAGAAGGAGGGGGAATATATGTATGTATATAAAGAGCTCACGCCTTTCCCAGCAAAGGTGATACTGTGTGGAAGGAGAATACGTCATGGATGCTGTACATCAATCATCTAACAATAAAACAATAGATAACCCCAAAAAAAGTAATAGTAATACTACATCGCAATCATAACAGTTAATTGAATTAAAAGAACTGAGAGTACAAACCGAATTAGTCTAAACGAAATAAAAAAAGGGGTTCGCTGTGACAGCGTCAGTCGAATGGAGAACACCAGCGAAGCGGATGTGGGTCGGTGGGCAGGCTAAACACGTCGTAGCAGCACGAGCCCCTTACAACAGAGGGAACACGAGAGGAACAGACCGGAGACGCAGAGGCTTTCACCTAGCCTTTTTTCTGTTGTTGTTGTTGTTCTCTCTCTCTTGCCATGCTTACTCGATGGGGGGCAGTGGTTCGCTACTGGTGCTGCGCTGCAGAGTCGCGTCCGGGCTCCCCGCCGTCGCCGCCGGCCGACTCCCCGCCGTGAAGCTGTTTGACGGGCCGGCCATCCGCTGCTGCTGCTGCTGAATCGTTCGTGTGACGTTGTCCTGCGGGAAATTCTGCGGATTGCGGTTCAGAAACGGCGTCATCGCCGATGGCAGGGTGCGGGGACGCATACTGTCCATCGGCCGGTTGCACCCGAGGCAGCGGAAGCCCTTGAAGCCCGTCAGCCCATCCGCCGCACCGGCGCCCGCCCCGCTGCCGGCGCCGTTCGTCTCGGCCATCCAGCCCTGCAGGTTCGCCACGTCCTGCTTCGTCGCCTTGCCGTCAATCATGTCGCGAAGGATGTTCAGCGACTTCTCCAGGGTGTCGATGAGACCGGCGTTGGTCGCATTCAGCACCTGCTCCACCTCCCGCATCAGCCGCTCCAGCGCATTCTCGACGTAGTCGCGCTCCGCCTTGTTCGCCACGAGTGTGGCGTCCGCCTTGCAGTGGTCCAGTCGCTCAATGCGGTCACGCAGGTCCTCGACGTCCTCGCCACCGCCGCCGCCGCCGCCGCCACCGCCGCGGTATGCATCCTTTAGGTTGGCCAGGTCTACCTGCATCTCCCGCAGTAGCTTGTCCGTCGCGGCGGCGGTGTTGCGGGCGTCCTCGCTGGACCTGCGCTGCGCGTTGAGTTGGTCCACGAGCAGCCGCAGCGCGTTCAGCTCATCCCGCAGCTTCTGCAGTGCCGTGCGATCCGCCTTGTCCTGATTCAGCCGTTCAATGGAGGCCTCGGCGCGCGCCATGCGGGACACCAACTCCGCCAGGGTGTTGCTGTCAGCCGAGCTGCGCCGGCGGTTGTTCAGCAGCAAGCCCGCGTCTGGCAGGTCCGTCTTGTTGGCCTTCACCTCGTCCAGTCGTGCTGTTTCCTTGACCGTGCGCTGCAGCTGATCCTGCGCGGCCGCCACGTCGCCCTCCACCGCGTGCACGGCGTCGCTCAGCTTGCGGATCTCTTCGGACCAGTCCTGCTGCCCACCCTGCGCTGCCAGCAAGCCCGCCACCTGCTTCTCCAGGTTCTTCACCGCTCCCTGCAGGGCCGCGAACTGCAGAGGGTTGATGTCCGTCGCAGCGCCGCTGCTGCCATCCTCGCCCTTCTCGCCCATGGCCAGCACACTCGCGAACTGATCGGACAGGGCACCCTGCGCCGCCTCCAGCACGCGGACGCGCTCATCCAGCTGCTTCAGGCGGTCCAGCAAGTCGTGCACGCTGCGCAGCGCGTCAACGTCGTCGTCCGTCAGCGTCCGCGCCACCCGCAGCTGCTTCTTCAGCTCATCGAGCTCCTCCTGCAGGCCGTCGTCGCGGCGCTGCAGCTGCTGCCTGGACTCCACCACATCCCCCTCCACGCGCGTCAGCCGGCGGCGCAGTTCGTCCACCTCGTCGCGGCTCGCAGAGGACGCCGACGCACCCTCCTCCGCCGATGGCTTCACGGAAGCCGAGGCATCCGCATCCTGGTGCGTGCGCAGCTGATCCACATCCGCGTGCAGATCCTTCATCTCGCCAAGAATCTCCGCCACGACGCGGTTCAAATAGGCAATGTCGTCGCCATCGCGCTTCAACTTGTCAAACACAGAGGCGGAAGGCGAGCCGACTTCGGAGGCGGCGCCACCACCACCACCGGTGGAGAACTGCGAAGCGCGGCGTGCCGCAGCGGCTGCGATGCGCTGATCGGCGTAGATGCTGCGCCGCTGCGCCATCGACGATGGGCGGGAGTGCGGGGTGACAGCAAAGGCGACGGAGCCGCGGCGCTCGCCGGCCTCCTCGCCACCAGACACCGGCCGCGACGGCACGCTGAGGCTGACGCTGTGCGGACGGCTCTGCTGCTGCTGCTGCTCACTGCCGTCCACCGCGCCAACGGACCCACGCGGAGCCTCGCCACCGCTGGCTGGTGCCGTCTCCTCAAAAGCGGTGTAGACGTGCGTCGAGTCGAAGTGCAGATCCTCGTGTGCCTTTGCGAGAATAACGTCGCCGACGGGTTTGGACGGCGCGGACTCCTCGGAGGCCTGCAGTGGACGGGCCATGCTCGGCTTGCGGGCAGGAGGAGCGGTGGTCGTTGCAGCCGCAGAGCCACCACGGCTCGGCTTGCGCTGTCCTGCTGCCTCCGCTTCTTCCTCCTCCGCTTCCTCGGCCGTCGTGGCTGCCGGCGGCGGCGCGCTCATCGAGTGGTGCCGCTTCCGCGCAGCGTAGATCTCATCGATGGTGTGCCGGTCCCGCTCCGCGCCCTCCTGCAAGTCCCCGAGTAGTCCGTTCAGACGAGCGATCTCGTCCCAGATGGCATCGCTATCGGAGTTCAGACCACCACCATCACCGTCCTGCGCAGCACCAGCCTCCTCGGCGGTCGCCGCTCCCTTCGCCTCCAGCTCCGCCACGCGTGTTTCTAGCGCCGTGTTGGCGTCCTCGAGCTGATGGACGTTGCTGCTCAGTTCGGCGATGCGGCCGTCCTGTGCGGTGTTCTGCCGCTCCAGCTGCGCCAGGCGGCGTAGGATGTCGCGTATGGTTAGCTGCAGCGGTTCGAAGGCCATGCCGAAGCTGATGAGCTTCGACAGGTCCACCTCCTCCACATCCTCATGCACCGACACGGACATCGTTCTCTGTGTGTGTGTGTGGGCTGTCGAAGGCCAGGTGTGGGCAATGACTTACTTGTGGTTGAAGACTATTGAAAGACACGCTAGTGAGAGTTTCTTTCTTTTTGCTGATGTGTGGGGGGCGTGTGTA
>AUXI01000781.1:0-12032 GCA_000482105.1 Crithidia acanthocephali | reverse complement strand
AGTGTCGTTTGAGAGCACTACGTTTTCTTTTTTTTTGTAACTTTTTTTTTTCTTTCTCTCTCTCCCACGCTCACCAGCTCCACTTCGTTTTCTTCTCTCTCCAATTTCCTCTCTCTCCTCTACTGTGTTGTTTCTCTTCGATTCACTCTTTTCACAGTTGTATTGCACCTTCGTCTTCTTACTCAGCTTTTTTTTTTCCATTCTGTCACACACACAAACGCATACACCTATTCACTTTTACGCATCCATCATGTCCTACGTCAAGAAGGTTCTTGTTGTCCTGCTGCTGGCAGCCTTTGCGCTCTCCTGCGCGAAGGCTGACTTGGTGGAGCTGAACCCGCAGAACTTTAAGGCAATTGTCAACAACCCGAAGAAGAACGTCTTCGTCATGTTCTACGCGCCGTGGTGCGGACACTGCAACCACATGAAGCCAGCCTGGCAGGACCTGGCGGATAAGTACAACGTGGACTCGGACGACACCGTCATCGCCCGCGTGGACGGCAGCGCGCACCGCGACATTGCCAAGGATTACGACGTGAACGGCTTCCCGACGCTGAAGCTGTTCACCAAGTCGGACAAGAAGGGCAAGTCGTACCAGGGTCCGCGTGAGGTGGAGGCCTTCGAGTCCTTCCTCAAGCGGTTTGTGGAGTAACAAATATATACATTGGGGGGCAGCTGCAAAGAAGGTGACTGTTTCCCCCGTGGGGCAGCGCGGTTCTGCGTACTGCCACAATTGTTTTCTTTTTGCTTCCTTTTTTTTTGTTTCTTCTTTTTGTTGTTGTTGTTGGGTTCATTATACACACATGACAAAAAACCACAAATCCTCAGTCGCTTGGGAGGGAGAGGTACAACAGGTGATGATGGTGTCCATCGACGCTTGTGCTTTCGCGTTTTAAGCAGATTTGAGGTTTCGGTAGGAAGAGTGCGAGATGCTGTTGGCGTGGGTGGACCAACCGGAGACGCATATTTATGTGAGAAAGGTTAACTGCGCCGCCACAGCTCATCGATCTTCGTTGTGCCTTTCGTTTTTTATTTTTTGTTTTCTACTGCCTTTGTTCTCCGACGTTGGTGCACGCACCGCACAACGGCAGGACAAGAGTGAAACGCAGGCGGCACGACGAACGGGAAAAGGCAGGTTTTGGACTTTCATTCAATGGGCTTATAGGAAACACCGCGCACAAAATAAGAAAACGAGAGGAGCCGTTCACGCTGACTGTCTTGCGGAGTGGAAGATAAGAATTGAGGTCGTGTTGATGTTGTGGCGCAGCAATGCTGGCGTTGCAATTTGAGTCTACACAACCGAGTTCGTCAACAGGTGTTGTGAAGTTCAGTGCTGGCACTGCCGACGAGAGAAGGAAGTGGTGCATGGACTGGTGTTGCCGCGTCACACAGGCTTTAGTGACCATTTCAACTGATCAATCGAAGGAGAACCTAAGTAGAGGCGGCCCTTCGTTGCTGGCAGCGTTGAGTCGTGGCCATCACCGTGCTGCGGTTGCCCTACCTTCCTTCACGTTATCAAAAAAAAAAAAATGTGCCGAGTTGGTCGTCTGCAGTTGCAGCGTCCCGTGCTGATCTCACGCACTCAAAGGCGTTCTTCTCTTTTCTTCTTCCGCTTCTCTTGACGCGTCCCGTCGGCTCTACAACAGATGTGCATATCACTGCCCACCTCAGTTTCAATTTTTTTTTCCTTGTCACCTTTATAGATCAACAGCGGCCATCGACGACAGTCACTGCGACCATAGATAGCTGTTGAGCGGCACTACCCATACAACCACTCTCCTATTTGATTGTTGCTGCTTCTCCCTTTTTTTTTTAAGTCTGTGTTTCTGCCGGTTGACACCATGTGGACTACCGCCGTTGCACCCAACGCGCGGAAACGCGCAGGCCAGACACCTGCCGCGAGTGCCGTGAACAAACGTGAAAACACAAATGACTCCAAGGCCACAGCTGGCACGGGCGACACGACGACGACGGCGATCACCACCGCACCAGCAGTCAACACAGCTGCCACCACACAAGCGAAAGCGGCGCAGCTGGTCGACCACACGGAGGACGGGCGGTGGCAGTCTTCACTGCTGCGTAAGCGACTGGCGGCCGGGGCTCACTTTCAAAACGTAGCGCTCACCCACGCTGCGGATATTCTGCGGTCCGAGGCGGCTCGAATGGATGGCCAACTTCTCGACGACTTCAGCTCTCTGCTACGTGGCAACGCCGTCTACATCCACAACTTTATCTCAGATGAAAAAGACATGCATCTTTACGACCAGCTCAAGGCGGAGCTGGTGGCGTCGACGGGGGCGAAGATGATCGGTGCGGGTGGCCTGATCGACTGGAGCAAGCACCAGGTGTTCGACAACCCAACGGACATCAGCCAGACCTTCAACGACATCATCGACATGCTGGCGGAGTACTTCGACGTGGACGTGTACGCGACGCGGCTCAACTACTACCGCGATGGCACGCAGTGGAAGCCGCAGCACCACGACAGTCACGCCTACGGTGGCCGGGCCCTGCGCGAGGACTTCACGGTCGGTCTCACACTCGGTGCCGAGCGCAGCCTCCTCTTTGTGCACGAGGCTTCGCAGCGGGAGTTCAACTTCCCGCAGCTCAACGGCGACTGCTTCGCCTTCACGGGCGAGGTGAACCAAATCTTCACACACGGCGTGCCACGCGTGCACTCCTCGATTGGTGACCGTTTCAGCATCATCGCGTGGGGCCGGCGGCGGACGATGAATGAGCGCAACGGTGGGGTGCCGAGTACCGCCGCGGCACAGCTGAAAGGACGGCACATTAACACGATGGATGAAGCCATCGACGCAGCGAAACAACTCGTGTCTGCGTCGGCGGTGCAGCGACCACCGGCTGGCGCTGCTGCTGGAAAGGCAGGCGAGGAATCTGCCAAGGCGACGGCGGCGCCGGCAAAACGCAAGAAGAACCGCCTGCAGTAGAAGCTGCTTGGAATGGGTTATTCTTTTTTTTTCTTGAAATATTTTTTGTTTTTGTTGTTGTTGTGAAGAGGGTATCATAGACTCACATCGGCATAGATGAAATGTGCTTTTGTGCTAGTCCATCAAATCAAGAATTGTGGAAGCAAAGAAAACAAGTTTGCATTTGAGGTGAGTTTTCGTGTGTCTGCACGCATCTCTGTCCCCGTGATGCGTGTAGTGCTCTTCAATGCGCTGGAACTGCTTGTGACGCAAAGAGAATAACAATTAAAAAACAATCTGTAGCTTGATGTGTTTCTCTAACCGTTCCTTTTTTAGAGTCCATCGAGAGGTGCTTCTTTATGCAGTCATCGTTTTCACCGTGTTCTTCGTTTTGTTTGTTTCTCTGTTAACCTCCCTTGCCCGTCTTCTTCTCCGGTACACATGAAATAGTTACCCTTTTAACACACTTTCAACACGCACACACACTCAGCAAACGCAACAATGACGGACCTGCACATGACGTCTCGGCCGGGCTACACCGGTCAGCTCAACGGCAAGATCCTCGAGCGCATTCACTTTCTGTCCACGGAGCTCGACCTGCCCAACCTGGAGGACAAGTTCCCGCACCTGAAGGTGACGGACGGCTCCTGGCGCAAGGTGGAGGCATTCCCCGACGACGCGGACTTGGCGGAGTTCATCGACCACACCCAGCTGAAGGCGGACGCACCGCACGAGGCTTTCGTGAAGCTCTGCGATGAGGCGAAGAAATTCCACTTCAAGGCGGTGGCCATCAACTGTGCACAGGTGAAGCGGTGCGTGGAGCTGCTGCGTGGCACAGACGTCCGTGTTGGCGGCTCCGTCAGTTTCCCGCTGGGGCAGACCACCACGGCGGTCAAGGTCGCAGAGGCGCGGGATGAGGTGGCAAACGGAGCGCTGGATATGGACATGATGCTGAACGTGGCGGAGCTGAAGAACAAGAACTATTCGTACGTCTACAATGACATTAAGGAAGTGTGCGGTGCGTGCCCGCCGCACGTGACGACGAAAGTTATCTTTGAAATTTGTATGCTGACGGAGGAGGAGATCATCGACGCGGCCATCATGTGTGTGGCGGCAGGGGCGAACTACGTGAAGACGTCGACGGGCTTCAGCACCGGCGGAGCTACACCGGAAGCGGTGGATGTGATGTTGGCGGTGGTGGGCAACGAAGCACTCGTGAAGGCTTCCGGTGGCATTCGCGATCGCAGCACCGCGCTGCAGTTCGTGCGCGCCGGTGTGCGGCGCATCGGCACCAGTGCTGGCATCGTCATCTGCACCCTCCCGTAGAGATCCGCAGTCGAAAGTGAAAAGGAAAAGAACAGAAAACGAATCGGTGATGTGCGGTTTCTTCTCTCTCCCTTTTCACTTTGCACTTATTCAGCGAATGTGTTTTGCACCAGCAACTCCTGACAATGCCAGCACTCCTTTAAACAACAAAAGTACTTAACAGGGGCTCCCAACCCCACCCCCTAAAAAAAAACGCCTCTCTCTTTTATTGTCTTTTTGTCTTTTTTCCACCTTCTTCTACCATTTTCGCGTATTTTAATATATATATATATATATTTTTTTTTATTGACTGGGATTATCGAAAATTCAATTCTTTTTTCTTGGTCAGGTTCACTGACGCAAGCTGACAAAAAATCAAAAAAAAACTTTTTTTTTCTACCGCACCGCGCATTGCTGTGCGCGAGACGTCTTCAATTCGTTTCCACCAAAGATTGTGTGTGTGTTGTTGACGCACAGTTTTCATTCTTCTTTGCTGTCTTTTCATGCGTAGGTCCAAGGTTGACGGTTTTGGCGCACTTTCTCGTGCTACCAACTGTTTCCCACAAAGGTAGAACGCACTACTTAAATGAAAAAGAAAAAAAGAAGAAAGAATCTATAACAGATGAATGACAGTTTTCTACAAACAAAGGAAATGAGCAGCGTTTTCTGAGATGGTAAGAAAGAGAGTGATCGCAGCTCGGTGGTGTTTGGCTCTTGAACTTGGTCTACTTTCGTTGTCAGACATGCTGTGCTCCCTCATTTAAAGGGTAGAAACTGTTGTTAACTGCGTGCCACGTACGACCTTCGTAGTAGCTGTTTCACCTCTGAAGTTGCCTTCTCGCTTCATCACCTTTTTGTTCTCTTCTTTGCTACGCATTCCCTCTGCATGGGATACCACACTCTTGTAAACTCCTTTCAGCAGCAATCGACTTTGACTTCATCATCCAACAGCACCGGTGACGCTTTTTTTTTTCTTTTTTCTTTCGTTTTCGCGAGCACATTTCCTGTTAACGTCTGTTCCACTCAGCAAGCACGACAATGACGGACCTGCACATGACGTCTCGGCCGGGCTATACCGGTCAGCTCAACGGCAAGATCCTCGAGCGCATTCACTTTCTGTCCACGGAGCTCCACCTGCCCAACCTGGCGGACAAGTTCCCGCACCTGAAGGTGACAGACGGCTCCTGGCGCAAGCCCGTGCCGGCGGATGCGAACTTGGCGGACTACATCGACCACACCCAGCTAAAGGCGGACGCCGACGATGCCTCCATCGTGAAGCTCTGCGACGAGGCGAAAAAATTCCACTTCAAGGCGGTGTGCGTAAACGGGTGCCGCGTGGCGGAGTGCGCCTCGATGCTGCACGGCAGCGGTGTTCAGGTGGCGTGCGTCTGCGGCTTCCCTCTCGGTCAGATGACTGCAACCATGAAAGCTGCAGAGGCGGCGGAGGAGATTGAGCACGGCGCACACGACGTGGATATGGTGATTAACATTGGCAAGCTCAAATCGAAGGATTACCGCTACGTCTATGAGGACATCAAGGCCGTCTGCGATGTGTGCAACGCACGCAAGGCCGTGTCGAAGGTGATTCTCGAGACCTGCCTGCTGACAGAGGAGGAGATCATCGACGGCTCCATCCTGTGCGTGGCAGCAGATGCGACTTTCGTGAAAACGTCCACCGGCTTCAGCACGAGTGGGTCTACACCGGAGGTGGTGGACGTGATGCTGGCGGTGGTGGGCAGTGCAGCGCTGGTGAAGGCGGCCGGTGGAGTGCGGGACCGCAGCACGGCGGAGCAGTACGTCCGTGCCGGTGTGCGGCGCATCGGCACGAGCAGCGGCATTGCAATCGTGGCGTAGAAGGACGGAAGGGAAGAATAGTGGCAACCGTGTAGAGAGGCATGCCGCTGGAACGCTCCGACAAGATTAGCCGTCTGAGAAACGAAGACACTACACGCAGAGAGGAAAACCCCAACTCTCACTGCGAGCGCTGAATCTAACCATAGGTTTTTCTCACCAAAACTATAATTTCCTTTTTTTTAAGACGCATCTTTTTTTTTCTCTTCTTTTTCTCTGAGATCTGTCACGGTCAGCTTGCAGATACCAAGAGAGTTTTTTCTTGGACACGCTCACCTGTGCACTTCTTAAAAACTCTCATTCATATGAATGATGCTCGAATGCGAAAACAAAACCAAAAAGACGATGGCAGCTTCAGAGTGTCGAGTTGAAAAGAGAGTCGTCTAACAGTGTACAGGACGACAAGAGCGAAGTTTTCGATATGAAGTACGTCGCTTAAAAAGAAAGAAAAAGAAAAGAGGGAGAAGAAGCATGCATTTGCAGCTCGTGTGTCTTTTCTCCATCCTTCTGGTGCATTGGGCCATATAGGGTTTTTTTTTTTCGGAGGGGCCTGGCGTTTTTTATGTTTCCCATTACCTGTCTGTCCACCACCAAAGCGCGCTCCGTTCTTTGTTCTTCTTTGGTTTCGTTCTGTGGTGTTCTTTGCTGTAAACAAAATCTACCTCCACTTGCATTCCGCCGTCATTTCAGCAGCAAACTCTCGTAGCCTGCACCTTTTCCGTTCACTGGATGCACCAAGTCAAAACAAAACAAATATACGTATAAAGCCCGCTGAATGAGAAAACAGCCGCCCTCTGCAAGTAACGTCCAAGGTCGTCACACCTCTTCCAGTACAGCCGCCTCCGTCTCCCCCGAGGCAAAACTGTTTTATTACCGCGGACCCTCTCGACACATTCCCTCACCGGCGAACATTTGGAGCATCGACCGCCGCGACGACGACGGCGATGACGGCAGCCTCTACGCCGCTCAGCCGCCACTGCGCCGTCCGACAAACAACAACACTCGACACCGTGGGGAGGACCCAGTTGCAGCAGGAGTCCAGAACAGCGGGTCAAAAAGGCTAGACGCGCGAAAGAATTTCTTTTTTTACGATCCTAGCTGGGTGGAAAGCGGGGAGGGAGCTGGTGCATCCGCTGCCACTGTCGCCTCCCCAAGCCCTCGTGTCGTACAAGACGACCTAGAGGCCCCAGGCGTATCTGCACCGACAACGCAATCTCGTCGCAGAAACTCAGGCACGCTCGACTTACCTTTCTCGGAACAGCGCACCGCGTTGGGTACCTCACCTGCACCACCACACTCTTCCTCCTCTGCGCATCGAGGCAAGAGAAAGGACTCGCAGGGTGCAGAAGGCGGCACACCCACACACTACCGGCGTAGCCCTGACGCACACCATGAAACAGAGAGTGCAGGGCAGAGTGAGCGCCACCTGCGCCACCTTCTCAAGCGCTACAAACGCTACGTGGAGGAAGAGGTGGATCCTCACGTGGAGGAGCTGGAGCGTGCGCTGCGTGCAAAGGAGGCGGAGTGCACACGGCTGCACGCGGACAACGTCCTGCTGACCCAGCAGCTCCAGCGTCTGCCGGCGGTTGCGGTGACGTCCACGGTGGGCACTTCTCCGGTGCGTGCCGCGTGGTCCGCGGAGCCGACTTTTCCGCCTTCAACGCCTTTCAGGATGGCAGACCCTGTGCCAGTAGTGACACACGATACGGACAGTCCAAACCACCACAGCGAAAGCAACCGTCACAACGCCGAGGCGGAGCGGCGCGCACGGGAGGCAGCGGCAGAGGTGACGCTGCTGCGCCGCCAGCTCAACGCCGTGCAGGGGCAGTACGACCGCCTGGTGCAGCAGATGGAGCAGGGCAACGTCGTGTCCCCCTTATCTCCTGGTCTAGACTCCGCAAAGGAGAGCAGCGAGGCGGTGCGAGCGGAGCTGGCCCGGTGGTGTCGTGCGCTCGCAGACGACGGCTTGGGTTTCACGGAGGCCCTCAGCGACGTGCACGAGCAGCTCAGCCCCGCCCGCAGTGTCAGTGAAGTCAGCAGCGGCAGGGACGGCGCGCGCAGCTCCCCGGTGCGTAGCCTCAACCCTTTTAAAACGGCCGTCGATGAGTGGCGGCGCTTTGCACGCGTCTCGGCTGCCACGCTGTTCCCCACGCCGTCCGCCGCCACAGAGAAGGCTTTGGGCGACCGGGAAAGAGCGGCGGAGGGCAATCCTCTCCACGCCGGCTCCAGTGATCTCGTGTCGTCTTGTGCGGCAGTGTTAAAGCTTCTTGCAGCCACCGTGCAGACGGAGCACGGGGCCGTCGCGGCAGGCATGGAGGCGGCACAGCAGACGGAGAAGCACCACGTGGAGTCCCTCACGCACCACCAGCGAATCGTAGAGCAGGTGCGGCGGGAGGCGGAGCGGCGCATCGCGGAACTGGAGGCCGACCACGAAGCGGAGGTGCAGACACTGGAGAGTGCCGTGGCGGAGCTGGAGCAGCAGGTGAGCGTGACAGCCGCCAGTCGCCGCCCCTGGACGGCGGGCCTCTTAATTCATCGCCGCATTGATGGTGCGTCGCTGGGCTCGCCCATCAGCTCGAACGCACGCAGCAGCACCACGCAGGAGGCACACCCAACGCGGCGGGAGTCGACGGTGCGTCGCGGCAACAGCACCGCGGGCGGAGGCGGTGGCGGGACAGGCGGCGGTGGTGCCGACGGCTTCGACCCGTCGCGCCGCAACACGGCAGTGGACGGTCGTGGCAGTCCATCTGCTGCTGCCGCCGCTGGTGATCGCGTCGACGCGGACACGCAGACGCCGCTTTCGCTGGAGTGGATTCAGGCGTCTCTGCAGAAGGCCCGCGAGGAGCCGCTGCGTCCCGTGCGGCGGGAAAAGGAGGTGGAGTTGGTGGAGTTGATGTCGACGGAGATCGAGACACTGCGGCGGCAGCTGACGGACTCCCGCGCCGTGGCGACGCGGCTGCGTGAGGAACAGCGGCGCTTCTTGGGAGACGTGACGCTGCCGCTGAGTTACTTCGACAACTTCTCTTCGTTTACCGCCTACGTCTGACAAGGTTGGTGGTGTAGAGTGTTCTCTTGTAAATCATGTACCTGTACCAGAAAGAAGAAGAAAAGAAAAAGTGAATTTTAAAACACCTAGCGTTCTCTGATACCGTTACACAAACCTAGAGTTGCCGTACGTGCGCATCTATATGCCAGCTCTTCGGCGAGGAAAAAGGCAAATGATCTTTGTGGTGTTCAACAGTCTGTTGAACACTCCTTGTACTATTCTATGGCATTCCTCTCCTGCTTTTTTTTTCTGACGTGCCTGTTTTTTTTAAACTGAGTAGGATCATAGAGAAAATTCAGATTCTTTTTTTTCTTCTTTTTTTTCATTGCATCAGCTATTACAATTCGCTACAAACTCCTCTCTCTCTTTTATCATACCCACCAGAAAACAGAGCGCACCCCCGCTACCTGAAAGCACTCACCAGTCATCCGTCCTGTCGCATACACCATGGGTAATCAGTGCTGCGGTGGCAAGTCGAGCACGGCGGAGAAGGTGGACGAGGTGCAGAAGGTAGACTACGCCTTCTTCGACGCGCTGCCCGCTGGTGTGCAGGAGGCCACCATCGATCACGTCTACGACGGCGACACGCTGACCATCCGCGAGCAGAATCGCGCACGTGTCCGCCTGCTCGGCATCGACGCACCGGAGCTGGCGGAGAAGGAGCCCTTCGCAAAGGAGGCGGCCGACTACGTGAAGAGAGTGTGCCCGGCCGGCTCGAAGGTGTGGCTGCGTGTCTCGCCGAGCGAGAAGAAGGATCGCCACAACCGTCTACTGGCATTTGTGTTCATTGCAAACCCGGCGGCAGGCAAGCCCGGCTACATCTGCGTGAACATCGCGTTGCTGCAGCAGGGCCTGGCGAGCTTCTACGAGCCCGGCGGCTCTGTGGAACACAAGGACCAGATGCTGAAGGCACAGCAGACGGCCATGTCTGCAAAGCTGAACATCTGGAAGAAGGTGAACTTCCAGAAGCAAGTCTACACCACACCGAACGGCATCGCCTTCCACAACTCGGACTGCCTGGCGATTCAAAAAGTGAAGCCGCAGAACTTGAAGAAGCAGTCCATGGGCGAAGCACTGCAGAAGGGCTACAGTCCGTGCCGTGAGTGCAAACCTCTCTAACTCTTTTTTTTTTTGTTGTCGTTGTTCCTTTGCTTTCGTTACGTGGATCCGTAGGTGACGTACACACAGATTGGTTTTGTTGCGATTGGATTGCGCAAATGACATTTTGTGTTTTCTCCTTTTTTCCCTTTTCTTTTTTACTTTCAAAAGCAAATGGTGGTCAAACAGTCTGAAGGCCATGGACAGGAAGCTTCAAAAAGGGCTCACTTTAAGCTATTGTGCGTTTCGTCCTGTACCACTTGTGTGACTTCAGTGAACGTTCACCGTCACTTTTTTTTCCTTTGACTTTTTTCCTTTTACCTTTTGCAGCGTCTCTGGCTAACAAAGAATACAATTGTTGTCGTATTACCTCCCTTCCTTTCTCGCTTACTTCTACTCCCTCTTACGTTCTTCTTGTTATATCTGTTTTACCTCGTATATTTCTGTTATTGCTCCATTGTTTGTTACCTTTGAAGGATATCTTCTCTTTTTTTTTTTTGTACGTCATTGCCGGTCTGCCCCGTCAAACTTCAGTTTCTTCATCGTCTATTTTCTCTCTTTGTTGCCGTATCATACTACCTCTGCGAAATGCGCCGTAAAAAGAAAGAGAGAGAGAGAGAGAGAGATGGATGCATTTTGTTTTTTTACTCTGTGACATGGTGACAACAATGCCATGCAGGCTGGTGTGATCTGTCAAAAGACAGCTAAACGTTCTGCCTACGAGATCTAACCCTTTTTTTTTCGGTCAAAGATCGCGAAAAGTTTTTACAGCCGCGATTACATCACACAGGCAGCTCTCTCTCTTTCTCTCTCTCTTTTGTTGTTGTTGTTTATCAGCAGCCTTCTAAAACAAACTCTTTGCGTGTGTGAACTTTTCAAAGTCTTTTTTGATGTCTTTTTCGTGCCTTGTTTATCCACCATTGCTCAAGCGTGTTTCTGAAGTGTGAGAAGCGTTACGCAGGTCTGTGCGTGTGAAACAAGTTTGAGATGAAGTATTGTTTTTTTAGAGTACCGTGGAGCTTTTCTCTGTCTCGTCACTCCGAACGAAGTAATGATGTGTTATATATATGTGTATGCTCGTGAACGCCATTGCCCGAGTGTGTATTCGTTCAATGAGACTGGCGTTGTACTGTTTCCAGAACCGAGTCCTTCTGCATTTCACTTCAGCTCTGTCTCCTCGGTACTTCACTCTTCGTGTTTCTTGTGTTGTTTTGGGTCTATCGTGTGCACACGAACTGCTCGTATTCACTCCCTTTTTATTTTTTTGCCACTGCTGCGCACAGCTGTTGCGGCACTTGTTCCACTACACGGAGGGAAATCCTTTGCCGTGCACGCTGCATTGCACTCCTCATCACTCAAAAGGAAGCACCCTTCAACCTTTCCTTTTCTGTTTTGTTTTGTACCACTACGACTATTACTACTACTACTACTACTACCTCTCCATTATACAAATTCGAGCATAATTTACACACGCCACAATACCCCGCTGATCCTCTCTCTCGCTCTTCTCTTCTTTTTTTTCCCCCGCCCATTAATGCCGCGGGAAGAGACAGCAAAGGCGGGGCGGCCTCGTGGTGTTTTGCCGCCGTCGCCGAGTGGACACACCACCACCACCACTGCCACCACGACGCGGTCCAACTCTCCAGCCGGCACGGGTGCAAGCTCCTCCGTCTCCGCTGGCGTAGACGACAACTTTGCAGAGCACGACAGTCCCGTTGTGCACCAGTCACGACGCTACACGGATGAAAATATGCGGGCCATGCTGCGCCAGCTACCGAGCTCGCCGAAGCAGCTGCTGCGTCGCC
>AUXI01000780.1:0-12039 GCA_000482105.1 Crithidia acanthocephali | reverse complement strand
AAGAAGGCTGCTGGATTGAGTGAAGGTGCTGACGTCCGTGCCTCTGCTGCCCTGCAAGTGGAGCCATCCACTGCCGCGGCGCCGACCACTTCGGCTCGCAACAGCAACAGCAGTGAGAATCACGCAGGAGGCCGGCGCTTCTTTCAGCGACTGTCGTTGCTCGTGGGTGCCCGGCCGCCGCCGCCACAGCAGCAGCAGCAGCAGCAGCAGTCCTCGTCTTCCACACCTGCACCGACGACCACTGGTGGCGCTGCACCAGACCCTGCGCCGCCCGCCTCGCCGTTGAGTGTCTCCAGCACAATGGACTCCCGGCGTGCCTCTCACGAAGGCTCACCGCTCACAGCAGCAACGCACGCTGGCATACCGCAGAGTGTATCCGTTGTCACTCCTCCTTCCACCACCACACAGCCGGTGCTGTATTGGGGAGCGACACTGACGGAGTTGTCGCAGTGCATTCGGATCTGGTCCACCGCTGGACACGCCTCCTACAGCGGGGACAGCAGCAGCAGCAGCGGCAGCTGGCAGGGCTCTTTCTTTGGTCCAGGGCGACGTCCAATCATTCTCAACTGTGCCACGTGCGAGGGCGCGTTTGCAAATGTGCTGCTCTTTGCTGAAGAAGGTGAAGTTGTGTCGTCGCGCGTGGTGCCGTACGCAGCGGAGTAGCTCACCTCCCTGTGATGAAGAAGGTTGTGTGGCCGAAGATGCAACGATCTTGGGCGTGCTCGAGACCTATTCATGTGAGTGAGATCATTCACAGCGTTTCTTTTTTTCCTCCTCACTTCTCTTCTTTTGTACTATTGCTTTTTTCAAGACCACGTCTTTGCTTTTTATTGTTGCTTGCTGAACAAAAGTATCCTCAAGAGAAAGATAGAATAGAAGCAGCTCCAAGTCTTACGGAGCGCAGGTGGTCCTATAGACCTCTGCATCCAGCTTGCTCGGAAAGCAGCGTGCAAGTGTTCGTCGAGGTGTTGTCCAGCGAGGCGGCAAAAAAGAAAGAAGACAGCAGGTGCATGAAGATCTGTGCTGCCTCGAGCAAGTGTTACAAAACTGCTCTCGCTCTCTTTTTCGTTGGTGTTGTTGTGCTATTTCTGCACCACCACGGAGCGACAGCGTTCAGCATCTATCCATGCACTCCTTGTTTGATTCGGATTGACTGGCGCGGTGCTCTTTATGTTCTGTCCGCGCCATATCCCTCGTACCCTCCGCTTCTTTGTTCTGATCCATTTTCCTTCTCATCTCTTCCTCTTTCTCCTTTTTTTGTTTTTTTGCTTTTCCGCGCGTCTTTGTGGGTGCGTAGGTCCCCCTCTTTTGTGCCGACACACCACAACGCGCTGTTCACACGAAGCCATGGCCTCTGACACTTCCACCAACACAAGCAACAACACCGCGGCGGCACCACCACCGACCCTCCTCGAGGCCTTCGCCACCAGCGCCGCGCAGCTCCGTCACTTCGGCATCCCACGCATCCGCGTCGTCGGGCTCAGCGAAGGCTGCACGCAGGCCGCCTACGACAAGCAGCGCTCCCGTCCGAATGGGAAGGACATGGAGACGCTGCTGCAGGAGAGTGCGCTGCGCAGCCCGCATGGTGCCCTCGGCGCCGCCAGCCACCGCGTGCAGAGCGACGACGAGGCCCGGGCAGCGGCAGACGTCAACGGCGATGTGCCCATCGTGACGGAGCAGGAGTTCATGCACAAGTTTGTTTTCCACTCGCGGCCGTGTGTCATTCTCGATGCCATTGCAGCGTGGCCAGCCATGGAGAAGTGGCGCGATGACCGGTACGTGTTCGACTTGGATCACCAGCTGCCACCGGAGCCGGAGCGCGAGCCCGAAACAGACGAAGAGGGAGAAGAAGAGGAAGAGGAGGAAGAGGACGAGGCGGAGGCGGAGGGCGTGGATGACCAGCAGGCAGAGCCCACAGCCGCAGATGCACCGGCACCGGTTTTGGGCCCCAAAAAGGTGACCGTCGCGCTCACACCGAACGGCAGGGCAGACGCTGTTACGCGGGTCACGTACTCCACCGACGCGGTGCCGGCTGACGACGCGGCGATCGTCTACACCGGCACAGAAGCACAGAAACATGCGGTGCTGCTGCCCTCGAGCGACATCGTCGATCCCGACGCGACGACACGCTGCGAAAAGATCTTCATGTACGCCGCAGAGATCCGCATGACGTTGCCGCAGCTCTACGGCTTGCTGCAGCGCAGCCCCGTTTTCCCGCCACCCACGCCGATTGAGATCGACATGCGCGCGTACGCCGACGCGTCTGCTGCGCCAGCCATCGCGTACGCCCAGCTGCAGAACAACTGCCTGAACACGGAGTACAACCACCTGCACGTGGACCTGGGCACCAACGTGGAGCAATTTGGCTGTCGCGTCTTTGACAAGGAGGCGGTGGAGGCGGCAAACGTGTGGTTCGGCATTCCAGCCTCTGTCTCCTCGATGCATCAGGACTGGGTGGAGAACCTGTACTCGGTGGTGCGTGGGGTGAAGGAGTTCGTGCTGATCCCGCCGTGGGAGGGCCCGTTCATCCCGAAGCCGGAGATCCCCGCTGCGGCGTTCGCGATTGACGAGGCGCACAGCTCCATCGACCACGGCGACGACACGGCGCAGAGCTGGTCGCTGCAGTTTAAGCAGTACCCGGTGAAGGACGGCACCACCGTACCGTGGATGGACTTCGACATCACCGGCGCAGACGTCGAGCACGACGCGGAGGCGGTGGCACACGCCGAGCTGCAGCGGCGACTCTTCGAGAAGCGCTGTGAGACGTCTGCGCTGTGGGCAGCCCCGATGACGGAAGACGACGCCGCGGCGGCAGCGGCGGAGGAGGCGGCGCGGAAGCCGCTGCATCCGTTGGTGGCCTACGTGCACCCGGGGGAAACGCTCTACCTGCCTGCGATGTGGCTGCATCGGGTGGCACAGCACGCGGACACCACCGACATGCGGGCACGGGCGATGCACCACGCAGCGGCGGCGGCGGCGTCGGTCGATTCGTCGAGGAAGGCACCCGCTGGGGAGCCGCCGTTGCCGCTCATTGCGGCGGTGAACTACTGGTACGACATGAGCTTCAGCAACCCGTCCGTGGTGATGCTGCGCGAGTTTGGCTTGCTTCTGTGAGATAGAGGTACGCGTGGAAGACAAACAAAAAAACAAATGGCATGTGCTGTTCTCCGTTTTCTTTTCTTTTTTCTCTGTACGAAAGTCTCTTGTCGAAGTCTGCAAGATACGCCGCTCCATTCGCACACCAACTTTGAACTCATCAAAAAAAAAAGTGTCCTTTTGCGTAACGCTTAAACTAATCGTTTTTTTTGGATTTCCAAATCTCGCCAAAAACGTTAAAATAAAATAAAAAGTGAGGTGTTGGAAAACGAAGTGTCTCTCGGCTGCACTGCAGCTGTTTGACATTCAGACAATGCCATCAGCTGATCACTTTGTCTGTTGGGATCATCGCCTTTGACAACGCAAGACAGTGCGTTCAGTTTTTTGTTTGTTTGAGTGTGTGGGTTTTTTTATAGTTTCAGAAAACAAGGCAACGGTCAATTCACTCCGCATTCCCTCTTCTTCCTCCTCCACATTCTTTGAGTGCATAAAAACCTTATAACTGTGATCATTCCCGCACGCAGCGTCGCAACACGCTAACGCTTGCATTTCTTCCCTCGTTGATAAAATCGGCTCCAGTCCACCGCAGCTTTTTGTTCTCTTCTTTTTACAGCCAACTTGGATTGTGACACAAGCTGAGTTTTTTTTTCTAAACCTTTGTTCCTGATTGTTCGAGTAACGCCTAATTTGCTTTCCTCGTAAACTGCAGACGTTTCTGTCGTTTTTTTGTTCGTTAGTCTCTTGTTTCACCTCCACGCAGTCGCGCTGGAGACGCACCATGACGGAAAAATCACTTCTGCTGAAGTGCGACTTCGCCGACCGCTTCTTCATCGTCGGCACCGACTTCCCCGCCGCACGCGTCTTTGACACGACGACCTCGACGCTCGCTGCGGTGGTGGAACTCCCGCTGCGCAGCCGCACCGTCTCCCTCGCCGCCTTAACGCTCACTTCCGTGGCCGTCTGCCGCACGGACAACCACAACGACGCAGCAGCGAAGAGGAAGAAGAAGTCCACCCCCGCCGCGGCAGCAGAGCTACTGGTGGATGACAGCGTCTCCCGCTACGTCGCCGCCGTCGGCCTCAGCAACGGCACCCTGCTGCTGCACGATGTGCGCCGTGACGCCCTCCTCGCCCACGTGCAGGTCTCGGAGACGCAGCAGCCGCTCATCGCGCTGCAGCTCTGCGGCGGCTTTGCCTTTTGTCTGGCGGCCAACAACACGCTCTACGCGGTGCGCTTATCAGATGCCGCGTCGGGGCCGTGCCTGCGGCTGCGCGTGCAACCGGACGCCAGCTCCATCGCCGTGACACGCTTGGGCACAGCTGCCGCGGACGCCGATGCGTCAGTGGGCCACGCAGGGCTGCAGACCTACCGTGTCATGGTGGCGGGACCCACCAACGCACTCTACGAAGTTCGCGCAACGGCGCAGGTCGGCAGTGGCGGTGCGGCTGCAGACAACAACAACAACGCGCAGGTCCATTCAACGAAGCTGCTGGCTTTCCCTTCGCAGGGCACCACGGCGGAGTTCGCGTGGGTCAGCGACGCGCCGCTTGCGTCGGCCGCCACCGCCTCTCTTCCAGCTGTGACGGCCAGTGCACAGGACGGCATGGTGCGGCTCTGGGACCTGCAGTACGACCATCACAGCACCAACACGGCCGCCTTCTTCGCCGGTGCCGGTGCGGGAGGTTTGAACAGCAGCGGCAGCAACAACAACACGGCGGTGCTGGCCCGCTGCCGGCGCACGCTGCTGTGCGGGCAGCGCATCCTCAATGTGACGGTGTTGCCCGGGGCATGCGGCGGCGCTCGCAGGGACAACTTCATCGCCGTCACCACCCTCACTGGTTCCGTACTGCTGTGGAACCTCGGCGAGGCGCTGCTGCCGGCGGAGGTGGAGCCGATGCCGCTGAAGCCCGACGTCGTCCTCGTCTCTGCCGCACCGTCCGGCCGCCTCCTTTTCGGGGCCCTCCGCGCGGCGCAGTTCGGGGCCGGGGAGGCCGTCGCATCGCCCTCCGCCGTCGAGCCGCTGCGTGCGCTGGAGGTGACGCTGCTGCGCGGCCGCTTTGCCATGCCCATCTTCGAAACGAAGAACATTGGCGCTGCGGTGGCGTCGTCCAGCGTGCCGGCCTCTGCCTCCGTCGCCAGTGCTGCCCGTCGCACCGCGCTGGCCACGCTGGCGCTCGGTGTGGCCGGCAACACCGCCATCACGGTGGTGGAGCTGCCGCTGAGTGCGACGAGTGCAGCCACGCTGTCAGAGCGGCAGGACGTCGACTACCTCCTCGAGCGCACGACCGACGCCGCGACGAGTGCGTTTGTGGTGCTGGACACCGTCTGGGCGGCGCACCAGCAGCACGTTGCCGCCAAAGCCAGCCAGTCCATGAGTGAGGCCTTCAAAGCACCGCAGCTCTTCCACGCCAAGTCCATTCAAGACCTGCCGGTGAAGCAGTTGACGCTGGAGCAGCGCCTGCAGCAAGTGGCACGCGAGGAGGCAGCCGCGGCCGCGCGCCGGCGCAGAACCACCGCCGTCTCACACGACGACGCCGGCGACGCTGACGCGGAGGAGAAGTCGGATGGCCGCAGCGTCCTGTCGCACCACGCTTTGGGCCTCGCCACAATCCCTCTCTACCAGGCGTTGCACGCGAACGACACATCGGCCGTGATGGACCTGCTGAACATGTCCAGTCGGTCCGCGGAGGGGATGCGGGCCACCGTGCTCTCCCTGCAGTTGCCGTACTGCTTGCAGCTGCTACAGGTCATCGCAGAGCGCCTCGGGCTCGTGAGCAAAGCGGTGGAGAAGGCGGCAGCAGTGGCGCCGCAGAACGCGTCTGCGAGCCGCGATGGGCCGGTAAGCGGCAGCGCGGCGGAGCACGGCCAGACCGCCGCGCAAAACGGACCCGCCTCGGCTGACGCGCAGGGCAACAACAGCAACAACAACAACAACAGCACGTCCGCCGCTACTGAAGAAGCTGAGAAACGCAACGGCAGCGCGAATGCCGATGGTGTGCTGCGTGGTGGCGTGGCGGCCTTCTCCATCCGCTCCTCGCTCCTCGAGTGGGTTGACGCCATTGTGAACTACCGCGGCAGTGAACTGCTGGCGGTGCAGCGCGAATGGAACGCGCGTGCGGCACGCAAGGCGGCTGGACTCAACACGCCGGAGGACGACGTCGCAGATGCCGTGTCGCCACCGAAGGATTTTCTCGCCCCCATCCTGCACCACTACCACGAACTGTGCGCACAGTACGACAAGCTCGCCGTGCTGTACGGCCGCCTCTCCATCTTCAAAGCCGTCCGCCCGTCGCAGAAGAACGACTTCACGAATATCCCGCGGCAGAGCCTCGGGTCGAACATCGAGATGGCGCGACCGGTGCCGACAAACCACAGCCGCAGCGGCAAGGGTCAGCAGCGGCGGCTGCACCTGGCGGAGAAGAGCAGCGTGGTGGACAGCGATATCATCTTTCCGGTGATGTTCAAGGAATCCCGCGCACGCTCCGGTCATCGCGTGGTGCGGGTGCGCAGCAAGCTGGAGATCGCCAAGCGGCGACAGGCCCGCGAGAACAAGGATGCTGCCCTGCAGCAGCGTGCCCGTGCCGCGGCAAAGGCGGCGGCGCGCGCGCAGGCAGCGAAGGGCAGCCACAGCATCCTGGACAACGACGGCGCGGATGACCACAACGATGTGATGGATCAGATCATGATGGAGGAGATGAACCACGGGGATGGCGAGATGGACCTGGACGCGCTGGAGGCGATGGATCTCGCGGGCAGCTCAGAGGACGATGGGAGCGAGCTGGAAGGTGTGGAGGATGATGAGGAAAGTGAAGAGGAAGAGGAGGAGGCGTCGTCGCGTCGTCGCCGCGGCGGCAAGAAGGCACGTGCGGAAGTCACGGACGAGATGATCGCGGATGGCGGTGCAAGCGACGAGGTCGAGGACGGGGCGGACGAGGACGGCGATGCCGGTCTGGACAGCAGCGAGGCGGAGTTCTCCTCGGCCAGCGACGACGAGGTGCGATCCGATGTTCTCGACGACGGCAGTGACGACGAGGCGGACGAGGAATCGGACGAGGAGAGTAGTGAGGACGGTGGTGATGACGCAGCGCGGCACTCGGATGGCGAGGGTAGCGGTAGTGACAATGACGACGATGGCATGGGGGAAGACATGCGGGACCTACTGACGCGGCACGAGGACGACGAAGACCGCACGGAGCGGCGCAAGGCGAAGAAGGTGCGCACTGACTGACCAGGGTCGTCTATCGTATCTGCAATTGCTGCTTCTTTTTTTTCTTTCTTTTATCCTGTTTGATGGGTTTTGCTGTCCGTTTGTAAAGCTAACTACTAAAGGGAGACCTTGTATTTTTGTTTGTTTCTTTTTGCACCGGTGATGAACAACACTCATGGTGCTTGTCCGTTTTTTTTTCTAAGTGTAGTGAATTGCTGTGTTTCCACCACCGCCGCTGGTTCGTGTGGTGCGGCGTGTATCCGTCGTACGCTGCATGTCATGATTGCTGTGTGTTAATAGACTAATGTAACTTCAATGTGAGCCTCTGCCTTAAGGACGATTAACTCTAACTCTCAAAATGAAAAACAATACTACCTCTGTGTAGAAAACGTGGTGCATGGAAGTGGGCAGTTCGCCGTCTTCGTCGTTGGACGTCAAAGAAAGGCAACGGTTTCCAGTGATTTGTCCAGTAACACGGAGGATTGGCAGCTTTGACGGCGCCTCCATGAAGCACCCCTATCTGTTCGAGATGCACGTGCGATGATTCGTGCAACGGTGCGGTGAAATCTGGGACTCTCCTTAGGTCCCCAAAGCTATGCGCTCACGTTCGTCATTTTTCTTTTTTGTGTGTGCGTGTGCTGTCGACTGATTCTTTTGTACTTACTTTCTTTTAAAATGTCCCTTTCTCTCTTTCACTGTTTGTGGGCTTCGCACGTTCGCGACGTGCTGCGCAGGAGTTGAGCTTTTGCGTCCATCGTCAAAAAACACACCACGCCAGCGCTTCGACTGTGCATTGAACATCGTTGCTACTTTCTCTGTCCTTCTTTTTTTCTATACACAAACACTTGCCTTCTTTTTGAATCTACATATTCCGCTCTTTGAGTCGTTCCGTGCCTTTGATTTGGTTTGGTTTCTTTGCTTTTGCTTTTGCTTTCCTCTCATACACTTGTCATTACTCCCCCAAACTTATATCTCCTCTTTTGTTGTTGGTGTTGCTGCCAGTTTTCTCGTTCTCTTTTTCTCTCTTCTTCTTCTCTCTCCTTTTTGAGTTATTCAAAGCGTCGTCAATACCCACTTTTTTTCAAGAAAAGAAGCTGCAGCACTCCCCGTTTGCATCTACAAGCATGTACGCACCGACAACCCCACTGCTGCGCCTCTTCTCGCGCAAGAAGGACATGCAGTCCATGGTAGAGGGCCACTTCTGGAGCCTCACGCGCTACCGCATTCTCCCCCATTTCCTCGGCCTCGACCTGGCCGGCAACGTCATTTTCTTTCCTGCCTACCGCAAGCAGACCTATGGTGGGTGGACGGCCGTCACCCTCGGTGCACCGGGTAGCACGGGAAACGCCTTTCTTAGCTCCGACATGAGTGCGGTCAACGTGCTGGAGGACGGCCACCCGATGCACTACAAGGCCAGTCGCAAGCTGCAGTTGTTCGTCGCAGAGGAGCGCCGCCGCTGGCAGGCCAAGACGGACCTCGCGAAGAAGAAGCAGGCGGAGGCGGCCGCGGCGGAGGCGAAGGGGAAGTTGGCGGAGGCGGCGCAGAAGGAAAAAGAGGCCGCCGCAGCAGGGACGGAGGCGAAGGTCGACGCCGCGCAACGTCCACCGCAGTTCGGCGTCGAGCTGCCGCCGGAGCACATCGCCAACTACGACAGCGAGCAGCAGTTCCGTGACATGTTGGCCATCAAGTGCTCGCAGCCCCGCTTCTACACGAGCCACCTGCGCGTGAGCCGCCTGACGACGCTGCTGTACAAGTGCTTCTACTTCTACCTGTGGGCGGTGCTAGTGTCACTCATCGTGCAGGGCTACCTCATGTTCCGCGCGTGGGTGAACCAGCCGGCGCGGGAGGGGCTCAAGAACATCGAGGAGCACGTCCTGCACATCCCACGACTGCTCTTCTCCGGCTGTGTGTCGGGGCTGGTGTGGCTGGTGCGCTCGGCGCAGCCGGTCATCGACCCGATCGTCAACTTCCTCACGACAAACTTCCCGCAGGTGAACTGGCGCGCTGCGTCGGCGGACAACCTCGCAGCGAAGGCGCAGCACCTGGCGGATGACACGCATCCCAAGGCTAAGGAGCGGAAGGAGAAACAGCTGCAGCAGCAAGTGCAGACGGAGGAGGCGCGACGGACGTGGTGGACGCGAGTGCTGATGGTGCTGCTGGCGCTCTTCTCTATCCTGTGCGTCCTGTAAGCCAATGGAAGAAAGGAACGTTCGATTGCCTGTGTGTGTGGGGCGTTGTTGTTGTTTGTCCCCCCTTGAGTTTTATTCTAGAGTGCGCTTCTTCCTTTCTTTTTCTTTTTACTCTTTTTTCATGTAGAAAACAAGAGTTGCATGCGGGTGCGTGAGTGCATGTCACTCTTCATTGCTTTTCTTTTTTTAAATAACCTGTTAATTCGATGATCGTTTTCCTTTTTTTGCGGTGACTTGAGAGGCTATCGCTGAGCAGTGTGATGTTGCCGGTTCTATGTGCCAGAGAAGAGGTTTGGAGAGCGCTCTTGTGTGTGTGTGCGTCTGTGTGTGAGCATCTGTCAGTGACGTGTTTGCTACATCTTTTTTTTCCCCCCTTCTTCCAATACACTGACCCTGATTTCTTTTCTTTTTTTTTCCTCCTCTGGTGACGCTTGGCGCTTTCAATACTCAAAAGTGTGGTTGTGGGTGTTTTGTTTTTTGTGTGTGACATACGCGTGACGATGCAACGCTCACTCTTTCTTTGCTTTGCGGGAGTCTTGCCATTTTTTTTGTTGTTGTTGTTTTGGTGCAGTCCAGCATTGTAGAGCTCTTTCGTTTTCTCTCCTTGCCCATTGGCACGTTTTGTTTTCTTGCATTCAATGCTTCTAAACGCTCGAGGACGGTGAACGCGGAAAAACGGAGCGCAACATTAAATAGAGAAATGTCGCAACCAAATCTTTACTCCCTTTTTTCCGTGTTTCATCTTTACCACCTAACTTTACATGCCCAAAAGTAGAAAAAGAGAGAAAGGAAAAAGATAGTGGATGTTTGCTAGCCTGTGTAGCCGTCATGGTGGTCTTACTTTGTCTGCGAATTGTGCGGGCACTTTTTTTTTATCTGCCGACTGAATCTTCCGTCGATCCTCAGTGTGTGAGGACTGTCACGGGAGTTGGTGTTTTTCAAAACTGTCAACGCAGAGCAACGTGTCTCTGTGACGTATTGTAGATACACGCTTGAGTGAGTGCACGCACCTGTGCTTGACAATGCAGCGGGCTGCTCTCCTTGTGTATCACGCGTGCTGCTTTTCTTTGAAGCAGCATTCACCCTTTGATATCAACTACAAGATTTTTTCGTCTCCATACCTTTTTCTCACTTTCTCTCGACTTTGTGGTCTTGTATGCTCAGTTTGTAGTCGTGCTTGTTGTAGCCGTAGCGAAACAACAACACCTTGATAGGTGCACCCTTCATTCTTCTCTTTTGTTGTTGTGTTTATCTCTCCAGCACCCCATACACACACTCTCTCCCTTCACATCATCACCATGCGGTGCAGTGCAGCTCTTCTGCGCCGCGCTCCCCTCGCGGCGGCCGTCCCGCCCAACTACAGCAACACGCCGTACAAGAAGGTCGTAGAGCCGGCAACGCCACCTGCGACACGGCGCAACACCGGCAGCACCAACACACCCTTTCCCCCCGTCGCGCCGAAGCTTCAGGGAGCAGCCATCGGCACCACCTTCATCGACCCCAGCTCCTCCACCGTCGCCACCAGCTTCAACAACAACTACAGGATTAAGTCCTTCCGCCAGCGCGTCTGTGCAGCAACGGATGTGTCGATGCGGCCCCTTCTGCTTCTGCTGGATGCGCAGGCGCTGCGTGCAATCGAGGCGGCGGGCCGCGGGGGCGCCTCCACCGCTGCGGCGGCGCGCACGACGCGGTACGGCGAGTTGTTGGAGCAGCTGTCGTGCCGGTGGGCGGCGAAGTTCTACGGCAAGGTGACGTTTGCGCCACGCAACTACCCCTACCCGTCCTCGCGGTGGCTGGCACGGCGCTTTCAGATGAAGAAGCACCGCATCGTAAAGCGCTTCCGCTTTCGTCGCTACAAGCTGGCCGCGGTGGCGAACCTGCCCTTTGCAAAGATGATCCGTGTAGGGATGCTGCCGGAGCTGAAGAGCAGCAAGACGAAAAAAGGCGATGCCGTGGAGAATGGGCTGTCGTCGCAGCTGGTCGGTGCAGTGCGCAGCTCCTCCAGCGGCGGCAAGTCTAAGGGCAAGCGTACCCGTCCGAAGTCCAAGTACCAGGTGTGAAGATGGATGGTGGTGGGTTTTTTTTGTTGTTGTTGCTACTGTGTTTTCTTCCCTTGTTGCTGTGTTTTTGCTTTCTTTTTCTGTAGTCTATGCTGTGCACTGTTGCGGTCGACATGGCTGGACTTGTTTCGTGTTCAGTTGAAGATGCTTCACGTGTGAGTCTTTTCTGGGTGTCCTGTGCGTGTGTGTGTAATCACAAGTCGATCAAGAAGAACGGAATAAAAAGGGTGAGGGTGGAGTGCGTTGTGGACTACTCCTCACGACAAAAGCGGTACGATAGTGGTGACATTGCCAGTACCACAAAAAGGCGTGCACGCTGCAGTGCTTTTTCGTGCGTCTGCTCTTTGGCTAGCGGACCCACTCTGAAGTGCTAAACGAGGTGTGCTTTGCAAACTATGACCTATTTGCTGGACCTCTTTTTCTGTGGGTGTGTGTCACAGCAGATGGCCTTGATGGTTTCTTTACATGTGAAGTCACCTTCGCCCAG
>AUXI01000779.1:0-12047 GCA_000482105.1 Crithidia acanthocephali | reverse complement strand
AGGATCTTGTAGCGCCGCTGCAGCCCCTCGTCACGAGTCATTTCCCACTCCTCACCACGCCGAAGCACACGCTGCTGACCGTGTGGGCGGTGCTCATCCTGCCGCTCTCCTGCGTGCCCACCCTCGGTGCACTGCACATCTCCTCCTTCCTCGCCATCTCCGCCACCAGCCTCATCTGCTGCATGATCATCTTCCGCTACTTCGTGCCGGGGCCGACGCCGCCGTCCGCGATGACGGTGGAGGCGGTGGCGAACGGCACGGCGTCGGCGTCGTGGTGGTGGGGCGTCAACCCGCTGCTGGCGCTGCCCATCATCATGTTCTCCTTTGACTGCCAGTCCCTCGTGTTTCAGATCTACGCTGGTCTCGATGACATGCGCCGCAGCAACATGATGAAAGTCTCCATTATGAGTCTCGTCGTGACGGGTGTCATCCACGCTGCGGTGGGCTTCTTCGGCTACATCTCGAACCCGGTGGACGTGCGTGGCAACATCATCAGCAACTACGACCCGAACGTGGACCGCCTCTTCACGGTGGGCTACATCCTGTACGCCGCGCCAATCATCTTAGCCTTCGTGTTGCTTCTCTTCCCGATCCGCGACTCCATTTTTATTCTGTGGTACGGGTACAGCTCCGCCTCCGTCGCCACCCACGTCCCGCGCAGCAAAGACTTCACGCGCTTGGTGGACCAAGAGGAAAAGTTAGAGCTGCTGTCGCACGCTGCGGAAGGCGAGGCCGGTGTCGCCGTCCAACAAACGTACGGCAGTGTGGAGGAAGAACTGCAGCACGTCGTGGAGGCGAAGAAGCATCACAATGACGTGGAAACAATCCCTCCGCGCGATCACCTCATTATCAGCATCATGCTGAGCACTTTGTGCCTCACCGTCGCGCTTCTCGTACCGGGGATTGTAACGGTGGTGTCACTGCTTGGCGGGCTGTGCAGCTCCACGCTGTGCTTTCTCGTCCCAGGGCTCTACCGCTGGCAGATGCACTACAAACACATCGCACGGTGCCACAACTTCTTTGAGTGGTTTATCATGACAACAATGGTACTGCTGGGCGGTATTGCGACGGTGCTCGGCACGGCAGTGTCAATTCAGGACGTCTTCTTCAGCCACTGAACGATGTTCGGGTGCAAAAGGTGGCGGAGGAGAAATCGTACGCACAAGCACCTTTACACACTTTTCGTTTGCGCAGCCAAGCGGCTTTTTGTTGTTGTTGTTGTTGTTGTTGTTTTTGTTTGCTTGTTTGTGTGCAGCGTGCAGCTCTGATTTTTCTTTTCTTCTTATCGGCTCTCTCCTTTTTTTTCCTCCTTATCTGCTGCCCTTGATGGAGCTTTCACACTGTTTCCTTACTTCATTATTGGCTCTGATAGTGTCATCCTCCCAGGAAGTTGATGGCCTAGCCTTTTTTTTTTCCTTGCCTCATTTCTTTTTTTTCGATTAACATAACCACCTCCTTTTTTTTTTAGCATCCTCTTAACTAACGATGGTCTTCCTAAAACCTTAAAAAACTCTGTGTGTGCGTGGGGCTGTGTAAATGCTGTGCAGATGTGTGCTTGGTGTAGTTAGTTTGCAGAGCTTTGAAGTAGGTGGGCAGAGTGTGACGAATGCTAGTCGTGCACCGAAACTGAGCGCTGCCTTTGAACTGCAAGGTGACTTGCACTGAAAAAAAAAGAACCTTTTCGGTACCGATGGTCCTTGTGGTCGCAATAAGCCTTTTGTGTGTATTTGTTTCTTGTTGTTGTTGTTGTTGTTGCTTCCTATTTTTTTTTTAATTTTGGTTGTTTGTTTTTCTTCCTTCTTTGTCTCGTTTTTTATTTTTACTCATTTCATACATATCCAACTGCTCTCTCTCTTTTTTTTTCTCACTATTCTGATGTACAGCGCGCGACCGGAGAAAACAAATCTCTTCCGGCTCCTCTTGGTTCTTTTGTCCTGCAGCTTTCCCCTTGTTTGCTTTTTCCGAACAGCGTTGCTGCTGTAGACCGGACGGCCGTCAGCAGGCTGAGCATGCATCCAAGAAAAGGGCGGAAGTGCTGTCTGGAAGAGGAAGGACGGGGAGAAACGCTCTGGTGCGGTGTGCGCACGCATAGGTGCATCGAACTTTTTATGTTGTATCTGACCTTAACCTTCTTTTTCTGGTTGCTGCTTTGTTGATTTCCTCTCTTCGTTTGGAGATGCGTTGCATTCGTAGTCCTACCTGCGCAGCTGTGACTTTCACCTGCGCATTCTTGTCATCCCAGTTTCCTGGATGAGAGGGAGGAGACGCACGGACAAGTCTGACAGCGTGAGGCAAACTGTCTTTCGCGAGATGCGTCGCGTTTCAGATCGTCTCGTTTTCCGTGTCTCTTCTTGTTGTTGTTGTTGTTGTTCCTCCCATGGTGGAAACAAAAGAATGTGGAAGACTGCGTCAGCGTGCAATTCGCTGGCACGGATGAAGGAGAGAGAGAAACGTCACACACACAACCGTTCTCTGTGTCGCGTTTGTGCGCTTGCGTAAGAGTGTATCTGCCCGACATGTTTGTGTTTGAAAAAAAAACATTGTAACATATATACACATGTCTTCTACTTCTCTTTTTTGGTGTGTGTTTTCATCTGGACAATAAACTATAATCGGCTTTCTACTTCTCTTCTTATTGTTGCTGTTGTCACTCACGGTGGTGGTTTTCCTATTTGCAAGTAGGACGATCCATTACACTTTTGCCGTGTATGTGGGCGTGTGCTGGTGTTGAGTCTCTTTGTCTATGGTGTACCTCAACAAACGCTTTGGTTCTCCACGACAAGCATTGTTTTTCTTCTTATTTTTTTCATCCTGCAATTCTTATTGTAATCGCTCTAGACACAGGAATCAACTGAATGCCTGAGGGGGACAGAAGCCATGTTCTTTTGGAAACTGGCGATATTACAGGTATCGGTGGGCTGCCTTTCAAGGAGGCAAAAAAAAAGAAACGGAGACACGGTGAGGCAGCACGGGAAAACCTCAAAAAAGCGTATAGAGGCTTCCAACGCACGCTAGTAGCCAAGGAACACGGTTCTCAACTCGTAGAACCGGAAAGAAGCACGCACTCAAACTGAACGAACGTACATTTTTTTCTCCCCCTTTGAACTATTCCTTTTTATTTTTTTTCTTTCCTTCTTTTCTCCTCTTTTTTATGAAAAAAAACACGAGTTTTTGTTTTGCTTTTGCTTTTCCTGCAACCCATCAGACTCAGACTCACCTTGCTAACGCACACGAGAAGAAAAAGCTAAGCTCATATGTGAGATGACACTGCTTTGAAGGCTCCGTCCTGCTCAACAATCTCTTTTTCGGTCAGATACACACTCACACAAAGAAATGCTTCGCTTCTCCTCACATCTTATCAAATATACAGCGCGGCGCAGCCTATGCCGCTCTCCCCTCTGTGCCGCACAGGCGTTATACATTACACCGCCCTTCACGATGACTGGTGTTTTCGAGAGGGGTGATGGAGGCGGCAGTGCGGCCTACACGCCACGGAAGAAAAAGGAAGAGTCGCCTCACGCGCAACGTGTCGTCCAGCCGTCCTTCCGCGCAGAGCAGTGCATCAACCACGCTACAGCAGCGGAGGTGTGGGAAATGGAGAGAGGCATCTTTGCGAGCTGGGTGCGCGACGACATGGGCTACCACAGTCCCCTCGACCTGCGTGAGGTACCAAAACCATCCGAGAGAGACAACAACGGTGAGTCGGATGCAGCTGCACCAGGGCAGGCGGAGGAGCGTGCAGACGCAGCGGCAGACAGTGAGGCTGAACAGTCAGATCCCGCCGATGCGTCGCAGAGCGACACGAACAGCGTCTACCGGGCAAGCAGCAGCAGCAGTGACAGCGATGGCGGACAGTGTGGGTCCTTTGCCTTTTACGGCCCGCTGACCTCCTTCGAAGTGTCACCGGTGTTCGAGTGGCTCGGGTGTCTGTGGCAATGGCGGCCGGTGGAGGTGCGACACGTGCGACAGCTCCATCGCAGCTCCGCCAGCTCAGATGCTTCCGCCGGCCTCTGCGCCTTCGACTCCCCGCCCGCGTGTGGAGGAGAAGCAGTGAGTGGGGAGAAGGGAACGGGCGACACGGACCTCCAGATGGACAGCGCGGTGGACGCGGACTTTTACCTCGTGCCTTTTCTGCTGCTGCCCTCCAATGAAGTCGCCAGCGGCCGCCCGCGGTTGGAGGCGGAGCTGCGGGACAGGATCCTCACACGCCATGCCGCGCAGCACTACCGCAGCTGCCACCGCCGCTCCTCTCGCGATGTCCTGTTGGATGCGTTGGAGCGGCAGGCGGTCTCGAGCGCCGCCGCCTCGTCCACCGCCCCTGCCCAACTCTTTCTTCTCACGGCTCCCACACCAGTGGGGGATCTGGCGCTGGACATCCACACTGCTACTGCATCGAACGCCCTCCCGCTATCCGTGTTTACGGAGATGGAGCACCGCCTCACAAGGAGGACGACGACGACAGCCGCCGCTGCTGCTCCGCTGCTGCCGCCGCCTGCCGAGACGTGGGAAGCCGCGACGGCGAGGACACCAGCGGACACGGCGGCAACGCAGCGCCACGGCGTACCGCGTGGGAGTCTGCCGCCGTCGGCCGTCGCGCCGTACATTCGCGTCTACCGCAGCGACGCTGGCGAGACGGACGATGACAACGCAAAAATCACCGACACCTCCGCGCAGCCTCGACGACGGCGGTCAACGCCGCTGCCGGCCACGCGACGCAACGTGATCGGTGGTGGTCTGGCGGAGCTGCTGCTGGCGGTCGACCGCTACGCTGCGCTGCTCGCACGACGGGAACTGACGCTGTCGGCCGCCTGCTGGGCGACGCTGTGCGACACGAAGACATGGTGGGTAGTGCAGCGGCTCCGGCTGAGCCCACGTGCGGTCGAGCGTGAACTGGTGGCGGCCACCGCGGCGCACCAGCGGTGGCACCGACGTGCCCTCGCACGCAATCGCACGTTGGTTGGGAAGAGCAGCCACGGGGTGCGATTTGACGACTACCCGCACCTGGCGCGCTGGGTTGGTCATTAACGTGAAGATACGCGCGAAAGTGTCACACAACTTTTTTTCTTTTTTTTCGCCTCTGCATTATCTCTGCTATTTCATACCCATTTTCCTCGGCTCGCGTGCGGGGACATTTTCTTTTTTTTTTCACCGCATTTTTGTTTTTGATCTCTGTGGTCCTCTTTTCCCCCTGCCACCAGATGGTTTTTCTATGTTAACAAAAGATCTCTGCTTTGTGGCGAGGAGCTTTGCTTTTGGTGCCCGGCACTTGCCTATCGTGACCGCAACCCGCTACTTCTCAGACCCACAATGACGACTCACTTCACGGCACCGTTACTGAAGAGCTTCACCCTTCTTCCAGCTTTTTTTTCTACCGAAGCAGCTACAATCCCTTTCTCCTGATCTGTCTCATCAAGCACTGCTCTTCAGAGAAGTCGTCACCCGTAAAGCAGTCGTATGGTGTTTCAGCAACACTAAGGCGCTTTCCTATGCTCTGCGTGCGATCCTCTCAATGCACCTCGCTTTCTCTTTCTCTCTCTCTCTCTCCCAATCTCGCTGATGTGCTTTTTTAAACACTACTTCACACCGTATTCTTTTCTTTCGCTGCTGCTTTGACGTTACCCGATTAGTGTGCTGGCGACACAGACCCGTTGACAAGAGAAACGCAGATTTAATCTTCCAGTGAAGACCAAACAGTTTTCGGGAAGAAACCCGGAAAACCAAGAGAACAAAAGATTACGCAAGCACAAAAGATATTTGAAAAGGCTGTGTTTTTCTTGCTACTGTACCACCCTTTTATTTTTCGAGACGTGCAAGGAAACCACCTCAGTGATTCTAAATTTCATTCACAAGACCTTAAAACTCAACATTAAGAGAAAGAGAGAGAGATAAAAAGAAAGAAGGGAAACTGAGAAAAAGAGGGCCGTGAGAACCGTTCGAACTGAAGAGTTTTGAGGCTAAACAGTTGTTGTATTCTTTCGCTTTTTTGTTTGCTACTCGCGCACACATTATTCCTTGAATCATCGTGTTTGAAAAAAAAAAAACAACGAGGAAAACGAAAGCTTGTCTGTGTGATTTGCCTTTTTTTTCTTTTCTTACCGCACAAATTACTACGCCCTGCAACGAATCCAACGAAAACAGAAAGAGGCGTTGAGACTTCAAGTTTGTGTCCTACTCTTCACTGCAAAAGAAAAAAACCTCCATTTTTCACAGACTGTACTACAGCGGCTAATCACTCCCCCTAGGATTGTGTGTTTTGCTTTCGTTTTTTTTTGTTTTTTTCTTTTTCGCTCACTTTTTTTCTTTTCTACTTCTTGTGTGACCTATTCCTTGTGTTTTGATCGACTCCTCAACTGTCTTCTTCACTCTCAGACGCATTGCCCTTCTTTCTTTCGTGTTTCTATATACTCACTCACCTTTCTCTTTGTTTCTCCTCTGTTTGTTTGATTGTTCCACTCTGTGAGTTTTTTTTTCTTTCCTTTTTTTTGTTTTTGCACCACGTGAAGGTCGCACGAATATTTGAAAACACTTTTTTCAACGAGTTTTCGTTACTACTACCGTCGCCATCTCTTTGTTTCTTCTCCCCGGAAACTCCACCCTTGTCACTCTGCACACGCACGCACCCAGCCTGCGCAGTACTACACCTTTCTGTCTTTATGCCCTCCTGCGTATCCCGTCCTTAGCCACCATTTAATTATTGTGCGTGTTATTTCCCCCTCTTGTGTGTTTGTATGTGTGTTTATTCCTTTTTCTGAGCGTATTCCTTTTGTGTATGTGCCGTAACAGGAATTCACTTTCTTGTTTTATTCTCATCTGTTTGCCGTCAAAATTCACACTTAGTTGAATAGCAGGATCCACCTCCACTGATTGATATATACTATTATTATTATTACTTTTCCTTTTTTTTTGGTATCCCTTGTGCGCTGACTTATTGTTTGTTGATTTGTGTGGACCGAAGCTTTTTTTTCTTCATTTTTTTTCCGTGTGTGTGTGTGTTTTTCCTTTATCCAAATCTTTGCTTTTTTTTCCTTCCTTGCAAGAAGAGCTTCTCCGTGTTTCTATACATCACATTGATTTTCGATTTTTTTTTACTTATTTTTACGCTCATACATACATATATATATAGTCAACCAACTGCACTTAACACGTGGTCCTCGTTTAGTACGTGCACGCGTGTACGAGGAGGTGTTCAGGCATTGGCGCCGCGTTCAACGCTTCTCTTCTTTTGTCTTTTTTTTTTGGAGCTTCTTCGCAGGTGTACCTCCTCTCATTTTCTCTTTTAAGTGTGTGTTCTTTGTTTTCTCTTTTCCAGATTCTGTACCCTATTTTTTTCTCCTACTACACAATATATATAGCGCTTCACTCTTCTTCTTTTTCCTCTTTCTTCTCGGTATCTTTTATTTTTTTTCTTTTCTCGTGATTGCTTGCCTCTCTTCTTCAATCTCTCATCAATCCTCTTCTTAGTCTCCCCTGCAGAGTAGGGATTTCGGCAGATACAATCGTTCTTTGCCTGTTGTCGTCTGCGCAGGTTATACGCTTTTCCTTTTCGTTGTTGTTCTTTTCCCGCAAGTGCGGCTGCGCGTACCGAGAATTGTCTTTTTTTATATACAACCGGACTGAAAAAAAACCTTTGGTTTTTCGTCATTCTTTTTCTCTTCTGTTTTCTCAGCACATACTGCGTGCGCATTTTCAGTCTACTGTGGGCTGGTTCCGCTTTCCGTTTTAAATAAGTATATAACTGTGTTTTTTTTCTTTTCTGATAGTGCTGTGTAGTTCATCCTTTCCTTTTTTCTTCTTCTTTTAGGTATATCCTCTTTTTTTCATCAGCGTGTCTTTGTTGTTGCTGTTTTTTTTTTTTTCTGTGCGTGTCTCTATACATTCTCTCTCTGCGTGCAACTTGTTTTTTTTTTTGTACTGTTTTTCTCTCTTTATAACCTTACGATCGTTGAGAGTTTACACTCTTGCTCCTCTCCCAATCTGCCTTTTTTTCCCCTCGCTTTTTAGGCTTCCGACTATTATTCTGTCCAACCAACCACTCTTTAGCATACTCACTCACACACGAACAATACCAGCCATTTCATTCAAAGCGTTTCTTCTTCTTCTCTGCGTTTTTCCTTTTTTTTATTCTATCATTCACTGCGCTATTTTTTCTTTTTTTCTACGTTGACGTGTACAACTCCTTCATTGAGTTTAGACTGTACTTGTTCTTACGTGGCTGTGTTGCTTTCGTGCTCTCCTCCTCCCCCGCTCCATAGATCTCATTTTCTTTCTTTTTCTCCTCTTTTTGTGTTTCTCTAACATTCGTTTTTCGTCTCCAGGGCGGGCCAGCGTGAGATTACTATTGCTCCTGTCAGCAATTTCTTTATTGGGAAAGGGATTTCAATACTTTTAAAAAAAGCTAAGCGTGTTTTTTTCCTCCTCCTCTTCTTTTTCTCTGTGTGTGAGTACCAGACAGTCACACATTCATTCGGCTTTTCCAAGTTTGACGTAGTTAAAAGCTGCCCCCTTTCTTCTTCTTTTTTTTCCCCTTTTCACGTTTCGATTCTGTAACGTAGCTCCTCTTTTTGTTGAAAGAGAACCTTCTTTTCAACGAAAGCTATATTACTCGAGACTCTCGTGAGGTCAGCAGCACCGTCGGAGTTTTTAGTGTTTCGGCTTTCTAGTTGTTGTTTTTTTTTCTCGGTACACTTGAAAGGTGCTCGAGTACACGGAAAAGAAAGGTAAATAAGAACCACGTTGCACGTAGCAGAAGGTTTGTCCAAACGTTTAAATTGTTGCATTTCGCTGTTATTTTTTGTTGGCTTGTTTGTTTGTGTGCGTTTGCGTGTGCGTGTGCTTGCGTGTGCTTGTGCGTGTGCTTGTGTGTGTCTCTCTTCTCTCTTTGCCGGACGTGTTTTTCAACTGCTTTCTTTTACGTGCAGGCTTGGAAGGAAGCCCACAAAACAAAAAAGCGCAGCGGCATCCATGTACGGCTTTTTTAACCCGTCAAATAATTTGGTTTCCGCGCAAAGCACTTCTACCCCAACTCACACGCAGCAAGGCCAGCAACAGCAGCAACAGCAACAGTCACCTCTTGCGACTCAGATCGTCTTTACGTCACCACCGCCGGGGACGGCTGCGGATGCGTCTGGGTCACATTGCGCGTCCTACGTCATCTTCAACGTGACGGGCACACCACCGCAGCTTTCCTACCCATTCCCGCCGCCGCCGCAGCAGCAGCAGCAACGGTATCCGTCATCACAGGCAACATCAGGCACGTGCTATGCGACTGCAGTGGACTCTCGGTGGTCGGGCCAGCAGGGGTACAGCGGTGGCCTGAGGCCACCGGCGAACACTGCGGTGAACGTGATCATGCAGGTCCCTCGCGGCGACGCTGTCCGCGACAGCGGCGAGCACAGCGTGCTCTCCGGGTCCTACCCAGCTCACGACATCCAACCGCCATCGCTGACACTTCCTCGACACGACACGCATCAGGCAGCCGCACCCGCAACGCCGGCGTTTGCAGCTTTCTTCAACGCCGACGCACCACCGTCCTCCACTGCGGCCGCCACCGCCACGACCTTCACGCCATTCTTCCTCGCCAACCCTGCCGACTCGCGTCCAACCAGCTTCAACGTGAATGTGCCGCACTACGTCGACAGCAGCGCGGCTGGCGGCATCAACAGAGGCAACAACGTTTTTTACCAGTCCGTGGGCAACTGCGAGAGTTCTCAACTTTTTCCTTCAACGCAGCAGCAGCAGCAGCAACAGTTCACTGGACCCTTCACGGGACAGCGGCACCGCGTCGTGTCCCCACCTGGGACCGTCAGCGCTGTGCACGCATCCGATGTGGTGTCCCACGCACCGTCGTCCTCGGCCTCGGTTGCGTTTTCGGTGCCGAGCGCACGCGACGCCGCGCTGGACCCATCCGCCGCCTTCTTCACCCCCTTGGGAAGTGCCTTTGTGCCGCCAGCGGGCCCGCACCCAGCGAACGCCTCGACAAGCACTCATACCTCGACCATCGGCCCCGCCGCCACCACGCGTTACGCGCTGCCGCAGCACCTCGTGCCGCAGCAGGCGGTGACCCTTCAGCAGCCGCCCGTCTCTGGTGCGCGAAGCCCACCCACACTCCACACGTTCCTAGTGGAGCAGCCGCCGTCTGGAGTCGGGGTTTTGCCGATGCAGGGCATGAGCGCTGCTCCACCAGCAATGGCAGCGGCGACATGCACTCATGCATCACCCCCTGTGCAGCAGCAGCAGCAGCAGCAGCACGCGGACCCCACCAGAGAAGGAGAGGTGCACCTCTTGTCGCGCAACCCCTCGCGCCAGGCGTCGTTCAGCAACGCACCACACCCACAGGAACGTCACCCTGTCTCATCCGCGTGGCAGGCAGAAAAGCAGCAACCGCAGTTATTTGCAGCACCGTTTTCACCGACACAGGAGCAGACGCGTCCCGCTTTCGCACACGACGAGCGGCACAACTCACTGCCCAGTGGGATGAATGAGCGCTCTGCACGGCCGTCGCTCAACAGCGGCATCGCACCGTCGCGGCGTGCGACGAGGATCTCCCTCACCTCCCTCAACAGCGCAGCACTCGGCAACAGTATGAACGAGTACCACTTCCAGCAACAATACCAGCCAGAGCAGCAATACAGTGCACCACGACTGCCCACGATTCAGCGGCCGCCACCCCACCCGCGATTCGAGGAGGAGGAGCAGCAGCAGCAGCAACCGTCACACCCGCCGCCGCGACCGCTGCTGCTGCAACAGCACTCCCTGTCCATTTCCCAGCAGGACGCGGCGGCCTCGCCGAACCTGACCGCCAGCATCGTCGACAGCACTTCCCGCGCACACGCAACGACACCGGCGGGAGGAGCAGCAGCAGCAGTAACATCAGCAGCAACGCCGGTCCTCTCACCTGAGACATCGCAAGTAATTCACTCCTCTCCTCAAAGCCCGTCGCGCAGCATCGCACGCCGTAACCGCGATCGCGCCGTTCTCTTCGTCGGCCAGCTCAACTACGAGGCAACGGAGTCGGACGTGGGGCAGGTTTTCTCCTGCTACGGCAAACCTCTCAGCGTCGTGGTGCTGAAAGACAAGGGAAAGGCATCGCGCCGGAGCAGCGCTGCAGCAGCGAATGCAGCTGGAACAGCTGGTGGCCCTGGCGGCAGCGGCGGCCCGCAGCGGAAAGTCGGTGGATCCGCCTTTGTGACGTACGGCAGCACCCTTGAAGCGGACACGGCTATTGTGGCGTTGCACGGTCGCTACAACGCCAAAGACGATGATCCCGATAACACGGACGAGGCCAAGTACCTGCAGGTGAGTTACGGGCAGCAGACGGGCCTCATCTCCACCTTTGGCACCATTCACGCGGAGAAGCTGCACGCCTCGAAGCCGGAGAACCCGATTCCGTTAATTGTGCTGGAACGACGCAAAGCAGAGGCTGCAGCCGCAAAGCCGAGTTGAAAATAAAATAAAAAAAGGTGAACAAAAAGCCTGGTGTGACTGGTCTCGGTAGGAGGATCAGGGTCGGCTGTGATGAGAGCTTTCTTTCTCTCTCTCGCCAACTCCTAGCGCCGGCTGTAGTTCTCGGTGTAAAGCCTGCGTTGGATCAGCAAGTCGAGCGTGTCCTGCGTGTCCGAAGGTGTTAAGATAAGCCTCGTCGATTCCGAAAAAAAAAAGCAATCATACGTTTACAGACGGAAGCTGTGCAAAATCTTTTTTTTTTGCTAACTTTTATATTCCAATAATCGTAGTCTCAATAGCCTTCGTTGGTGCTTCTCGGTTGTTATTTTCTTTTTTTTTTTAGGAGACTTGGAAACGGCAGTACACTAGCATCCAGCGTGAAGACTAGTACTGCCTCGTCCTCTCCGATTTTTAGGATGAAGTTCCTGTTTACAAAACTCCAGTGTATCAAAAGAAACGAGAAGTAACCCCCTTTTTTAAACGCTCTCACACAGGCGTGTGTCTTTTTTTTTTTCTTCTCCTCCATCGTGGACTCTTCTGTCTCTGTGTTGTTTAGCACTCTTATCTTTCTCTCCTTGTTCGAGTGTGAGGTTTATTTTTTAATC
>AUXI01000778.1:0-12110 GCA_000482105.1 Crithidia acanthocephali | reverse complement strand
GCTCAGATGCTGCGTATGGAGTCGGCAAGTACACACACGCATCACAAAAAAGTGCCCGTGTAATAAAATGCGTTGAATTGGGGAGAAAAAAGAGAAAGGCATCTCACAGCTTTTCTTTTTGAGGTTCTAGAAAGCAAAATAAAACGAGAAGAAAAAAAGCCATTTTGAGAGAGTGGCTTTTTTTTTGTGTAGTCATTTTGGTGTTTTTATTCTTGATGTTTTTGAATACCACGAACTTTATCCGCACGAGGACGGCTGTTTTCGGCTTGTCCTCAGCTTCGATTCGCTCATTTCGGGTTCCTTCTTTCTTTTCTCTTTTCTTCAGCAACTTGTCATGGCTTTGTTTTTTGTTCAGATCTCTGGTGTCTTCGTTGAGCCTCGGCAGTGATTCTTTCGTGTGGTTTCCTTTTTTTTCTTCATTTACAACGAAGAACAGCCGAGCTATGAATACTGTTTGCTTGTTTGTTTATCGGTTCTTCAACGTTCCAAGTCCACTACACACACACACAAAAGAAAAAAACGTATACCTTGATGTGAGGAGGGACTATCGAAAAAGAAGAAAAAGAAGAACGCCGCATCCACGGGATTGCTCAACCAAGGTGGATGAAGAGCAGGGATGCTGAATTAGTCCTTCTGCAACTCCGCAGTAGTGGAAACCGTTCAATGGAACGCCTCCGGTGTTTTTTTTCTTTTATTATGTTTGTTGTTTCTTCTACTTCATCTTTTCTGAGAAAAATATGATTTGCGTCACCGTTCTGTGGGGGAAAAAAAAACGTTTCCTTTGTTTTTTTTTTGTTTGGTTGTTCTCACTCAGCGAAGGGAACAGTGCGTTGCGCCGCGTTCTGGGATGGTTGGAAGCAAGCGAAAAAGGAAGTCTATAGTTTCACAAGTCAGTTCAGGTTTCTATATAGGTTTTTTTTTTTTACGTGAACAAAAGCACTTCGAGTCTAGACTTTCTCAGCTCTTTCCTTTCAAGCTTCTCGTTCCGTGTCTCGTGCTGTTTCTTTCTTGGCATTGTCGCACACACCTCCGCACGCTAAACCCGTACTTTTTAATGTTCACAAACGGGTTGCTTTTCAGTACGTGTGCTCAGTTCCAAGTACGCCGGGCTCCGGCTCTCACGTCATGCTGAGAGAATGAAAAAGAAAAAAAAGAAAAAGAAGCAAAACAAGACCAAAGGAACCTCAACCGCAGCTTACGAAACGTGAAAAGCAACAATTTAGGATTCTAGCTGCCTTCGCAACTGACGCCATGGACGTGCAGGAGATCAGTACACTGTGGGGGAGGCGAGACGTGGCGCACTGCTCACGAGACGAAACGAAAGCTGAACGCAGTATCATGTGCTGTTGTAGTCCCTCGAAAAGGTCTTTTTCCCCCTTTTTTTGGTCACAACAGGTGTCTTACTGAGGTGGCTCGTGGAGCATACCCTCAGTGCTACAATGGGTGAAGGGGTCGTTCGAACTCAAGAGTCAAACTTGCCTTTTTTTTGCGGTGGGTCGCCAGTACGGCCAAGAGTCTCACCAATCTTACAATGTCCTCCTCTTTCTCCTCTCTCTTTCTCTCTCTCTCTGCCGTCTGATGTGGTCACCACACACGTGCAGCTAGCGAGAGGTTGAACAGCAAGTTTTTAACGTTGACAAAAGTAGAAGAGCGCAGACAACTCGAAGAGCCCACCTGCGTTGCCAGTGTTTCGAGAATTTCCGTCTTTTTCTGAGTTTCCGCTCTTTTCTGCCTTTCGGTGCTTTAGCGGCGGACGTGTTCCACCAACGCCTTTTTTTTTTCAGGTCTCCTATTGACGCCATAAACACACGCGTTTCTTCACACACTCTTTTTTTTTTTCGCTTTACACGAACAAACTTCACTGATTTCCAGACAGATATTTCTAAAATATACGTTTTTATGTTTGCTTCTTTGTGCTTCCCTTTTTCACATCCTACCAACTTCCACGCTACACACACACACCTGTTTTATTTCGGCGATAGATTTGTGCGTCGTGAGTTGTTTTCCCATCTCCAACACTCACAACGACGGGAACACACCTACTTGTCCTAAAACCAAAAAGACTACCAACAACGACTGCACACACACAGACACACACTGTGTCTACGAAAAACTACGCTAATCACAACAACCAACTATATTAAAAGAATAAGAAAAAAATACTCACACTCAAGGACAGTAAGTGAGAGAAGATGCGGAGCTCATCTCGCCTCGTCTGGCAGCCTGTCGCGCGGTCGGCGCTGACCAGCGTAAAGCGGCTGGCGTCGAACATCCGTTTGCAGACGGACTTTGGCAACGCCACACCCGCGCAGCGCCCCGCCACGAGCAAGAACATGTTTTACGTCACGGAACCGGCATCACGCAAGGGATCCTTTGGACGGTACATCCGCTCTGCCCGCGACCAGGCGCCGTACATTGCTGGTGCAGTGGCGGGTGTGTGCATCTACAGCGCCGCTACGCTCGCCATCCCCGCCGGCTTTGGTGCACTGATCGACTACGCCAGCAAAGGCGAGATGCCGCTCGGCACCTCGATGCAGCTGCTGGGTTGGTTCGGCATGTGCGCCGTGGGCAACTACCTGCGACTCTACTGCATTGGCTACGCCGGCGAGAACATTATCGCGAAGCTGCGCCGCGGTCTCTACAACGGCATCCTGCGACAGCCCACAGCCTTTTTCGACTCGACGGAGAACCGAACTGGTGCGCTGGTGCAGCGGCTGTCGATGGACTGCAACGTCGTTGGCAGCTCCCTCACCGAGGCGGTCACGAGCGGCAGCAAGAACTTTCTCCAGACGGTCGGCAGCATCGGTGTGATGCTGTACTACTCTCCACTCCTGACGAGCGTGATTGTGTGCATGATCCCGCCTGTCGCCATCTTTGCCGGCTCCTACGGCCGCTACGTGCGGAAGCTGCAGCACAACATGCAGGACGCGCTGGCGGACATGGGCACCGTGGCCGAGGAGCGTCTCTCGAACATTCGCACAGTGCGTGCCTTTGGCACGGAGGTGCAGGAGGAGGCGTGGTACGGCAAGAACGTGCAGCGAGTCTTCGACCTGAGCATGCGCATGGTCCGCTGGAACTCCGTCTACGTCGCCTCCCTGCAGACGGTGGGCTACGGCGCGATGTACTGCATCATGTGGGCCGGCTCGATGCTCGTCGCCTCAGGGCAGCTCACCCCTGGCCTGCTCTTCTCCTTCATGCTCTACACCGTCTACTGCGGGATCGGCTTGATGGGGCTGACGAACCTCGCGACGGAGATCAACAAGGGCTACGGCGCCTCCCTCCGCCTCTTCGACATCCTCGACAAGGCCGACGCACTGAAGAAGGCGCAGGACGCCGGCAAGCAGCTGACGCCCGTCACGTGCGACTGGCGTGTGACGCTGAAGGACGTCTCCTTCGCCTACCCGACTCGCCCCGAGGCGCCCATCTACACGAACATGAACCTGACAATTCAGCCGTCGCGCTGCACCTGTGTGGTGGGCAGCAGCGGCTCCGGCAAGTCGTCGCTGGCGATGTTGCTGCTGAAGCTGTACGAGCCGACGAGCGGTGAGGTGCTGCTAGGCGAGCACAACGTGCACGACATCGAGTCGCAGTGGCTGCACGAGCGCGTGGGCTACGTCGGGCAGGAGCCGGTGCTGTTTGGCGGCTCCATCGCGCAGAACATCGCCTACGGCATCCCAGGCCGCAACTGGGATGACGCGATTGACCGCTGGCAGTACGCCGCGATTGTCGAGGCGGCCCGCAAGGCCAACGCGCACGACTTTATCTCCGCGCTGCCGGACGGCTACGACACTTTTGTGGGCGAGAGCGGCCGCAGTCTGTCTGGAGGGCAGAAGCAGCGTATCGCGATTGCGCGTGCGCTGATGCGCAACCCGCACATCACCATCCTCGACGAGGCGACGTCGGCCCTCGACAGCGAGAGTGAGGTCGTCGTGCACGACGCCATTGCCCGTCTGATCGAGGAGGCGAAGAGCTCGAAGAAGCAGCACACCGTGCTCATGTTCGCACACAAGCTCAGCATGATCCGCAAGGCGGACCACATTATTGTGCTGGACAAGGGGCAGGTAGCGATCGAGGGCACCTTTGAGGAGGTGGCGAAGAACAAGCTCTTCTGCGATCTGGTCGGGCTCACGGCGCTGCCACAGGTCGCGGACAGCAAGTCGTCCGTGTAGGCAGCGCTCCTGTCCAAGTGGCTGTGCGCTGCGCCGTGAGAGCGCCGGCGTGTGCGTGGCAGCACGTTGTGCGCACGATGGGAGTGACGCGACTCCTCTCACCGCTTTTCGCTCTTGGTTGTGCGTGCTTATTACGAAAAAGAGAAAAAAAAACTATTGTTATTGACTATGCTTTGATTATCGTGCTGATAGTGCTTAAGCGATTGGACGCCTTAGTATTTCACATATAGCTGTTTTGTGTGTGCGTTTGGCTTCGCTGTTCGAGATTGGACTGAACCACATTTAAATCGGAAGCTGTTTTCTGATTGTTGAAATAAAAGGAGAATAAAAAAAAGGATAGTGAAGAGTGATGAGGTGCACATCAAGCACCTTCAACGTGCTAGTGGCAGATCTTTTGAAGCCTGAAAAGCTGGTGCCGTTTCCCATTTATGCAATCGAGTACCTGCACGCAACGGAGGCAGCCAGGCGGAAGCCAATGCAACGGAAAGGTTCACTGAAAGCCATGGGGCTTATTTCTTAACGTGTTTGATGGCTTTCCCTCATTCCGTTCCACCAACGCTGTGTGCACGATAACCTTGACTAGCTTTGACAATAAAAGAAAAAAAAATGCAAACAAAAATAGACCGCGGGACGGGATTGGTTTGCCTTGAGAAAGCGCCTGCTGCCGTCGGTGTAAGGCTCCCTTTCTCTCTTTCTTTCTTTGCTTTGCTTCGCCGCCAACCTATCCTCCACTCCTCTTCTGCCTCTCTGCCTCGTTCTCCTATTTCCCGCTCCACCCTCTTTTTTTTTTTCCGACCTCCCGTAGAATTCCATACGTTTCAATCATCAACAGCTTTTTGTTTTCTTCGTTCTCTTCTCTTTCGTGTGTTCTTTTGTTCTCTGAGCTGTCCCACCGCTAGTTTGCTACCGCGACATTTCTTGTTTTCAGATAGCTCTTTTTACTTGCGACATCCAACGCAGCCAGTGCTACGACTGCATCCATCGCCTCTTGTTCGCATGCGACCTTAGTTGTTTTTGTGTTTTTCACTCTATTGTACCTTCTTCACCGTTCTTTTTTTCCTTCTCTCTCAGCATTTTCCTATTTTCTGGAACGACGTTTACGTCTCTCTTTTTTCCCCTCTCTCCGTTTCAAAAAACAAAACAAAAAGAAAGAACAGAGTTTTTTACGAGAGCAAAACAGTTCTCATAGATCTGCTCTCCCTCCTTCTTTCTTCGTTCTCTTCACCTGAACCATATTTGCAACTCCTGTGCTTTCGCACTCGTCTATTTCTTTTTTCTCTCTTTTTACTTACTGTGGTTGCTCTCTCTTTCATCTTTTGCAGTTGCTATCACATTACCCGTTTTTACCGCTCTCATCTCCCTTTCTCTCTGCGCGCTTTCGTCCCTTCTGCTTTTTTTTTTTTCCTCGCAGTCGTGTCACGATGTCCCACACGCAGTCGGCCAGCAACACCTCCTCGCCGGCCCTGCCAGCGAAGGCGACGCCGACCGCAGCGGCGATGGGCAGCAGCCTCGGCGGCGGTGCTACCGACCCTGACGCGCTGCGCAACCTCATCGTCAACTACCTGCCGCCGCTGATGAATGAGGCGCAGGTGTACGAGCTCTTTGGCCAGTTCGGCAAGATCGAGAGTGTAAAGATCATCTACGATAAGATCACAGGGGAGAGCCGCGGCTACGGCTTCGTCAAGTACCAGTTCTTCTTCTCCGCCACGTACGCCGTCTCGTGCCTCAACCGTTTTGAAATTGGAGGGAAGAAGTTAAAGGTGGCGTACGCCAACGCCCAGGCGGCGAAGGAGGCGTATGAGATGCTGCGGCTCTCCACCCTGGCGCTGAACCTGCAGCAGCAGCAGGCGATGCAGTCCATGTACTTCAATCAGATGGTGCTCTCACGCGAGGAGGGGGCCAGCATGGCGCAGATAAACGGCGCCGACAACGCCGATGTCTACGGCAACGGCGCCTACGCAGCGAGTCAGCGCAGCGCGGCCTCGTCGTCGATGGGCGGTGGTGCGGCGGCAGCGTTCCACAGCCCTTCCGTGCCGGGGGCCTCACGTTCCTCGGCGGCACCCATCACGCCGATTGGCCTGTAGATTTTGTTTTTAGTTTGCTTGTCTTTTGCCGCAGTTCAAGTTCTTTTTTTTTTAATTATTATTGCTATCCGTCAACAAGACTTTTTCTCCCCTTTTCACGAGTTGCTCTTGCCTTTGCATTAGCGCCTCGTTTAGCAATGAAATAAAAAATGAGCTTAAACTGTCGCCATATTCATCAAAAAAAAACTTTTTAACAGTCATAAGTAAGCGTTGTAAGTTTTAAAACTACCCTTTCTGTGTTTCTTTTTTTTTTCTCACGTTTCGCACGTTTGATTGACCGAAAGAAAACGGGTCTTTCTTTTTCTTTACATCTCCTTTAAAAAAAGAAACAGACTTTCTCTCCTTTTTTCTTTGTCATAATAAATAGTTTGCTTTTTCTTTGTTTCACGTTTGGTGTTTGTTTGCTTTCCCTCACCCTCTCTTACCTTAACTTGTACTCGCTTCGTCAGGCCGCCATCTTTATACGCAACGATAGCACATACCCTCCCCTGGTTCGTGAGGGGTGCTTAAATTGCACCGCACAGTGACTTTTCTTACACTTACTTCCAGTTTGCTGCACGCACCGGTTCATTTCGTCCTTTCCTTCCTTTTTTTTCCTCCTCATTCTACCTCTTGACGCTCAACAGCAACAACAAAAAACAAACAAGAGGAGTTACACGATCGAGTTGTGTACATATTATTATTATTTTTGCTACACTGCCTTTCTTTTGTATGACGCTTTTTGTCCTTTTTTTTCTATTATTATGTTTTTTTCTTTCTGCTTGTCGAGTGTAGGCTTTCTGTGAGCGCAATCCTACTGTCTTTGCCCCATCTACCCGCTCCTCTGTCACTGATTTGCGTTTAAACTGGATGGCTCTCATGCGAGAAAGCAACCTTAATAAAAAAAAAAAATAACCGTGTTAAGGTTTGTCTGTCTATTGTGACATACACACACACACACACCGAAAACGTTTGTAGGCACAGAAAGAAAAACGCTTTGTTCTCCCTCATCCCTTTTCAAATCAGCTTTTTCACCTTTGCGTCTGCGTGTCGTTTTATACTTGTATAGCCAAAGAGCTTTTTTCTTTTTTTTGTGGTTGTTCTTCGGCCTTTTAGGCGTCTGAGAGCTGAAAAGAAGGTGCGCCTGCCCCTACCCTCATTACCGTTCTTTCCGCTGTGGTGTTTTCATTTTTTTTCTTATGCGTGTGTGTCCATATTCCTTTTCCTTCGCAGCAGAGAGTACACACACAAAAAAAGAAAAGGCACAGAGAACACCGTTTAAAGAAAAAAAAAAGGGCAACCACGTCGAATCTCCTCAGAGCTCTGCGCATATTTCCAATCTCTTTCTTTCTGTGCTAAGAACACGCCAGAATAATAAGGAAGCGTCACCAATATTGAGTTATTCATTCACTGTCTGTCAATGACATTTACAGCTTGTGTACGCTTACACTCACTTCCATCTACGTGTATAGCGCTGCTATACTTCCATATCTTCCGTTTTCATTTTACTTGAAGAAATCTTCTCCCTTGATTCGCACTTTTTCCTTTATTTACTTTGCAGATATCCCAATCTTCACTAAGACTTATGTTTTTTTTTCCTTCATCTGCCTACCTGATATTGGAGTCTGAGTTCAGTTTTGCTTGGTAACCGTGACACAAACACACAAGGAAGCTTTTTTTTCCTCTTTCGTTTTGCTTTTCCCAGTTTAAGTCTGCATCCAGCTCTTCAACCTGCTGGCAGGTTCCCATCCTCTTCTTGAATAGCCCTCTCTCTTCTGACCAACCTTCCAGAGAAAAGGTGTGAGAGAGAGAACGACAGAAAGAGAGAGAAGGGATAAAATTATAGAGCTGAGATGCGCGAAGCAAACCAAACCAACTCAGACCATTAGCTATCATCGATCTCTAACACCGTTCTTCCTCTTTTGTTTTTCTCTCCTTCTTTTTCCTCCTGTTCCAAGGTAGTCCATCAAAAAACCTTAAACGCTTACTTCATTAACTTTATTTTATATTATTATTGTACCGTTGTGCTTTTGCTCCTTTTCTTTTTCCTTTCTTGACATTTAAAGTTGTTGTGAAGAGAGAAGCTGATGAGCGCCGCAAGTGGCGTTTTGCTGTGCCAATTCGCTTTAAGCCGTTTCTCTGCCACGCGTTCACGTCTTTCTGTCTCTTTATTGTTTTTTTTCCTTTCCTTTCCCCATCGTGTGTGAATAAGCGACTTTTTGCTTTTGCTGAGCACTTTTTTTTTCTTTCTCCTTTATCTTGTCTGCTTTCGTTCGTGTGAGACGGCTCTTTGGCTCTTATTTTTGTGTTTTCCGAGATGCTTGATGTCTCTGTATCGTGCGTGCTTGCCCGATGCTTTCGTAACAGTTGTTAGTTTGTCTACGTTTCAGCAGTTGCTCACTGAATTGCTCGAAAGAAAAAAAAAGAAAGAAGACGTCATGTCTTCATCTTTATTCACACTTGTGCGTACGCACACTGAGTCCCGATAGCGTTCTCTTCCCCTTTTTTTCCTGTTTTCGTAGTTTAGTCCTTCACCAGAACTCTTTTTTTTTCTGTTTGTGCTGCAGAGCTAGCAGCGGCAGTACCGCTTCCGTTTTATATACACAAGCGTGTCTCTTTGTTTCGAGCGGCATGACTACGCTGCGAAAAGAAGAAAAAGTGAACGAAACACCGGGAACAACAACATGGCGAGCAAAGAGAACAGAGAAAATGCGCAGCGTGCAAGCCCCTTGTTGAATGCGCTGACGTTCCGAGATAGCGAAGGAAAGCGGCGTCGGGCTATGGCGTGTAAAAGACGCGACATTAAAGCGCTTTAGTCTTTTAGTATTATTTAGTTCCAACACCGTCAGCTACTATTCAAGCTCGCAAAATGCCGATGCTTACGCACTTCAACGCTTGTGTGTTTGCTTCATCTCGCTTGCTTTCGTAGTGGATACAACACTTGCATCGCATGATAAAGGCAACCCTCTGCTTTGCAGGCGTACCGCGGGCCGTGACATGGTGCCGTCCTCACTTGACCACACGAAAAGCTCTACTTTTTTTTTCCTCCTTCTCTCCTCAACGCTTTGAACCTCTTTTTTTAAATATTATTATCGTTCTCTCACTTTTCTTTCATTTTATTGTTTGAAGACATTTCACTTAACGCCGACCTCACACGGGCCGGTGTTCTTTTCTTCTCTCTCGAAATGCCTCATATGCTGTTCCGTTTCTTCTCAAAGTTGTGGCCCTTTGGTGGCCACGACACAGAGTTCCTGCAGGCAGCGACGACGTCCGCGGCCACATCAGATCAGAGCGACGCCACCGCACACGTCAACTCAGTGTTTCGAGCACCGACGTGGGCTCCGATTGACTTGTTTGGAGTCTTAAAGGAGTTTTGTGAAGGCTGCGATGACGAGGAGGCGATTGCCCACTCGGTGGCGGCAGAGACGCTAACGACGGCAGCGCTGACAGCACGTGTGCGCCGCCTTCTTGCACCACCACCTCCGCCATCACCTGCAGGCCAACACGACGGCGTGACGGCAGCTGTCCGCACGGTGGCAGCTGCTTTCGCACCTGCCGCCACTGTAAGGACCACCGTGGCCGAGCAGCGCCGACTCGTGGATCGCTTGCAGCGCCTCATCGCTGCACACCACGCTGCCACACAGTTGTTGCAGCAGCGCCACGCGGAGTGGGTGGTGGGCGACACTGCACGGTCGACGTCGTGTGTGTTGGCGGAGGCCGCGGCGTTCCTGCACGGCGGCGCTGACACGTCTTCTACGGCAGCGGCACGAGAAAAGGGAGTTGGAAGTGCGTCTGTGCAGGAGCACAGGGCGTCCCGTTGGGCAGAGTCTGCCACAGACGCCTTCACGCAGGTGATCAGCACCAACCTGTACACCATCAGTTCTTTTTTCGAGGCTTGTGAAGAGCAACACACCTCTCCGCCTTGTCCTCAGCCTGTCGTGCTGACTTGGCGAGGATACGAGAAAACGTCTATCCGTTTTTTTTCTACCTCATTTTGCTGACCTTCGACCTGGCTACTGCTGCTGCTGCTGCTGCTGCTGTTGGGTCGTGTGGGAGGGCGGCAGAGCAAACCTCCGCATCTCCCGTGCTGTGCGTGCCAGCACTGTCACTGGTGCTGCAGCAAGAGGGCTCCCACGTCCTGACCTGTCTTCTCCAGATGCACAAGGTCCACTCCCGTGAGCATCCGCTGGAGGAGAAAAAGAAGAGCCATGCGACCTCGGTAGCGGCGTGTTGTTGGGTGGTGACGCAGCACCTACTGCGGCGACTCCAGCCACTGCTGTTTGCGGTCCTCTCTCAAGCCGGTGTTGAGCATCTCTACAGCGAGGCAAGCGAGGACAACTGCGGTGAGGAGAGGAGGCGTTTGTCATGCCCGCAGATGTTTGCCCGAAGCACGGCGTGCGATCGCACGGATGTAAGCCTTGTGGTGTGGATGGCGGACTGCCTGTGCTGCTACGCCGCAATGGAAGAGGCCCCAGAGCAGCTGCCGGACGGTTCGGGTGCAGCAAGTGACGTGATGGCGACCCGCGACACGTCTGGCGCTCCCTTCTCTCCTGTGGCCAAACGTTTTGCCTATGCGTGTCTTGTCGATCTTCTTCGCTACCTGAGTCGACAGCTGCCAAGGCAACGGCCTCCGAGGTTGCCGCGCAAGCGGATGCCAGCCCTGCAGAGAACGAACGGCTTTTTTGCCCTCGTCGTGAAACCGCAGCAGCCAACCCGTGCGACGGTGGCGGCAGCAGGGTGGACGCGGCTCGTTTTGCTGAGTACGCCAGCGTGCTCGACCCTGCGCTGACCACTCTGCAGGCGTCCAGAGCGTGGCATCGGCTTCCTCCGCCGCTGCGTGACATCGTCGACACACTGCATCGTCAGCTACGGCCCTTTGACGCAACTGACGGATAATTGCGAGCCGAGGTTAGAAGCGCGTTCATGCTTTTTTCTTTTCTTTTCTTTTTTTTTCCCCGCAGCATTCACACTCGCCTTTGGTGGGCATTGGTTTGAGAACAGATTTTGTCTGTAATACCATCAAAGCGCTACTTTTTTTTCTTTTCCTCATCTGTGCTCTATCTATCTGCTGAGCGACACGTGCTTCGCTTCTCTGCTATTTTAATCAATACTTTATAACGACACATTGCAAAACCACAATTGAAAGCAACAACTAACGAAGTGTGATGACGTGCGCTGCGCAAGTGCAAGTCAACTGCAGCAGCTTTTTCGATGAGTTCGTCTCATCTGCTCATTCAGTCTTGCAGTATAGCTCGAGTAGAAGCCTCTCCCTTTCTTCTCGGTGAACTATGCCACCAGGCTAGTTCAAAAGAACGATAGCATCAAACATTTTTGGAACGCGTGCAGCACACGTCTGCGTTGTTTTGTTTTCTTTTAATCTTGGATTGAACACTTTTGTAGCTACGCCGCTCTTCCTCTTCTGCCTCTCTCATTTTTCATCGTGCCAACTACACAACGACGCAACGGACAACAGATTATCAGGTTTCCTTATCTACACGCACCCATATTACTTACTTACCAGTTTTATTCCACCTCTTCCTCCTTACTCATCCACTCCCTTTTCTCTCCTCTTCTCTCAACCATGTCCCAGCAGATGACTCCTACCCAGCCGCAGCAGCAGCAGTCGCCGCAGCAGCAGCCGCAGCAGGCGTACAACCCGGAGCCGGAGGCGCTGCGCAACGTGATGGTGAACTACATCCCGACGACGGTGGACGAGATGCAGCTGCGCCAGCTGTTCGAGCGCTTTGGCCCGATCGAGAGCGTGAAGATCGTGTGCGACCGCGACACGCGCCAGAGCCGCGGCTACGGGTTCGTGAAGTACCAGTCGGCTGCGAGCGCGCAGCAGGCTGTGAACGAGCTGAACGGGTTCAACATCCTG
>AUXI01000777.1:0-12114 GCA_000482105.1 Crithidia acanthocephali | reverse complement strand
CAGAGGCGAATACCATGTGCATTTGGCGTCGTGACACGCAGCTCCAGACATGTAGGCTCTTGGAAGGGCAAAACAAATTCAAAGGAGTACGCAGTGCGCAGTGAACACCATCGCACGGTGGTTTGTTAGCGAGCTAACCTCGATGGTTGTTGATTGACAGCCACAACGAGAAGACGCGTCACCGCTTTTTTTTTTTTTGTTTGTGTGTGTGTGTGGATATAATCCCCGGCATAATAATAGGAATACCGTTTTGTGTCTCGTGTTTGTACACGCAACGCTCCATCCTTTTCCTTTCCTTTTTTTTTCTCCTCCGTTCTCTCTTCTGATCTCAGCACAGCACAGGCAAGTCGTTCTCTCCGGGTTCGCTTGTACGATCCAGCGTGGCAGTGAGAGCAATTTGTCGAAGACAGAAAAAGGACCGAGAGAGAGACAGCTCCTTCTATTGGGACCACCATTCGATTGCACAGCATACAAACTCCACACAGCCCAGAATCTGCACACACACACACCCTCCCTTCTCATAGAAACCTCTATCGCATAGACGCGCCGTCACCAACGTCTTTTGTGGCTGTTCGCTGCGGTTTCTTTGACTTGGTCTTACAGGTGACAGAGCCTCGCACGCAAAGAAAAAAAAAAACGCAACGAAGATTTTTATCGATCATCGACGTTGAAAAAAGGAAAGCAAGAAAAAAGAGGAGCGAAAAACAGACACTTCGACAAACACAGAAACTGAAACAAGGGGAGAAAACCCAAACAAAAAAAAACCAATGCAGCAGCTCAAGCGCATCCCGCACCCGTCCGGCGCGGAGATCCTCTTCGATGCAAAGTGGCACCAGTACAAGCTCGGTGGCACGGCCCTCCGCTCCGTCTCGAAGCTGCTCGACCGGTACTTCCCCTTCGACGAAAAACGCGTGCTGCAGCTGGTCGCCAAAAAGACAGGGCAACCCATCGACGTCATCAAGCGCGGTTGGTCGAAGCAGGCGTTGCTGGGCAAAAACGTGCACGAGTACATTGAGTGTAAGCTGCTCCAGAAGCCACCACCGACGTACATGCTCCTGCTGCAGCGGAAGCAGGCGCGCGAGGCAGCGCGGCCGGCGGACGCGACCGGGCCGGCGACGATCACCACGTCCGCGCTGGAGGACGAGGTCCTGCACGGCGAGGAACACCTGTACCTGCCGGTGGCGGAGGCGGCGGTGGAGAAGGTGCTGCGTGCCTATGACTTCATCAGCTCGGAGCAGGTCATCGCCGCTCCTGGGTGGGGCTTAGCGGGCACCATCGACTTCATCGGACGCAACAAAACAAACAACAAGATTCTCATCGGTGACTGGAAGACGAGCGGCAGCGTGACGAGCAACTTCCGCTTCGGCTCCTTCGAGACGCCGTGCCCGGGGTGTCTACGGCACCTGCCCAATAGCAAGTTTTATCGCTACGCGATGCAGGTCATCGTGTACGGGCAGATACTGGCGCGGGAGGGCTACTTTGAGCGACACTTCTTCGACACGCAGCTGCGCTCCGCGCTGAGCGCGGCGGCGGCGGCCGCGACGGATGCTGCGGCGACGCCGCTGAAGGCACCGAAGAACAAGCAAAGCAGCGGCGGCGGGAGGAAGAAAGGGAAGGGCGGTAAAGGCAGCGCGTCAGAGGCGGCAGCTGGAAGTGTCGATGGTTCCTCTTCCTCTTCCTCTTCTTCCTCGTCCTCTTCCTCCGCAACGTCAGCAGCGGCGGTGGATACCTTGTTGACGACGTTCTACCACGGCAAAGACATCGCGCAGCAATTTGAGTACGGCATCGTGCAACTCTCGAAGAGCGAGGAGGGGGAGGTGATCGCGGAGCTGAAGGAAGTCACACCCGCCACGGTGCTGCCGCCGGACTGTCCGGAGATGTCGTTCGAGGAGCTGCTGCAACGCGTCATGGAAGGGGAAGGGGTGTGAGAGCGAAGGACGCAGCGAAGGCGTGGATGCTCGAAGTTTTGTTGTTTTTTTTTTCCTTTTCCCTTCCTCGCAAAGAGGACTGGAGAAAGAAAAAAAGGCCGGAGGAAACGGCTACATGGTCCACGTGGTTCACACTCAGACACACACACACAGACACACACACAGAGAGAGAGATTTTGTCCAAGAAGAAAAAAAAGACAACAACTGGATCAAGACGTCGTTGTGGAAGTCGGACGATACACCGAAAAGGTGAGATAAGTCAGTCTTTTCTTTTTGTCCTATTCCGGTATTCTCATGTAAATCGAACACTGTTGCGGCCATCAATTTCCTTCGAAGCAACAAAAGGAGGCAGCGCGTGGTTGTCTTCTGTGTGAGTTTAAAGCGTTCCTCCTCGCCGTGCGTCAGCGCTCGTTGATCAATCTTTTCCGTTTCCTCACCTTGTCATTTAACACTGATTTGTTGAACACATGTATATTCTTCGCATAAGAGTTGAACGTTTCGCGTTCCTCTCTGGTTCTCTTCCACACAAACCTCACACCTTACACGCATAACACACCTGGTTTTTTTACTTCACTCCATTTTTTAATTATTTTTAAAACCTTTATATCAAAGCAAACCTTCGCTTTTTTGAAGCTCCTGACCTTCAGTGGGGGAAGCCCCATCTATCTCTCACTCCATACCCTGCTTGTATCACCTAAACTTTCTCTTCTAGTACCGTTTTCACCTGTTGAGGAAAACAGAGGAAAACAAGCTTTTCACTTCACTTCTTTTGGCTTTCTTAACTCCACCTTACTCGACTTCTTATATATTATATAGATTTGTCGCGTGCGTTCAACGTATCGGCTGGTTGTTTGTGTCGTTGCTCCTCTAAAAGGTTTCATTGGTGCTGCGCTGTTTTCTTTTTTTTTTCTGTGAAATTGAAGTGCCTCTCTTTGTCTCTCACTGTTGCGCATATTAGAGGTGTACAATTTCGTGTTTTGTTGCTGGCTGTGACAGTTCGGGTTGGTAGATATATTGCGGTCAACTCTTTTTTGTTGTTGTTCTTAAAACCTATTGTGACACTTCTTTGTGCTTTGTGCAAGGTGCGCCGTGCCTCTTGCGCACGATACTATTATTATTATTAATATTGCTACTAGCTTGCTCTTGTGATTCTATAGTGATCTCCTTGACAGCGTCAACAACAACAACAAAAAAAAAGAAATACAGCCGACAGACATCTGTGCTTCTGCATTTTTTTCTTTTTCTCTCTTAATTACGTCGCTGCAGCGTCGATTTAAAAGCAAACAAAAAGAGGTCTCCATAGTCGAGTGTTTCACGCGTCATGGGCAACGAAACGTCCAAGTCGTGCGGCCCGTCGACCGCCACTACAGCGACGGCGAGCAACACACGCACGGGTGGTGGTAGTGGGGCGGTGAAGGCTGCTGGCAGCAGCACCACCACCACCACCACAACAACAACAGCGGCAGCAGCAGCTGGGCGACCGTCCACCAACACTGCGGCGTCATCGTCAGCCTCGCCAAGGCTGAACTCGCCCCCGATGGCCCCGTCTGCCACGTCGCAGCCGCTCCCCACGTCGGCCCCTCCACGCAGCTCTGCACCGGTGGCGTTGTCAGCCAGCAGCTTCAGCAACAACAACAATGCAGCTGCTGCTCCGCTCGGGGCCAGCGGCAGCAGCAGTCAGCGGCGCGGCTTTTTGTCGTCCGCGGACATCCCCGTCTCCGCGTCCTTCAACAACACCAACAGCGCCAACAACCTCGACGCCGTCGGCTCGTCGGTGCCCCGCTACGTGGACGCGAGCAGCATGGTGTACACGCTGCCTTCCTTTACCTCGGAGACGTCCTTCACGAGCAACAACGGCCTCGGCGGCGGTGGTGGTGGGACGACGCTCGCGGGAGGTCAGGCCGGGCCGGCGAGTGCGCCGATGCCGGTGCAGACCGCCACGTCCGGCGCTGAGTTCCGCGTCGGCGGTGCGCCGTCGTCGCCGCTCTCGCCGTCGCGGCGTCACTTCCCGGTCGGCAGCGCCAGCAGCCCGATCGCCATCCCAACGTACAACACTACCACGACGTCGGCCGTCGAGGATCTGTCGTGCAGCTCGCCGGTGCTGCGCTCCTACCGGCAACATTCCTTTTCCACCTCGAAGCGGGACACGTGCCTCGCCAAGTCGCCCACGTCACCGCCCGTCACGTTCTTCGGTGCCTCGTCGTTTACCGCGAGCGCCTCGGAGGCACCGATGACGATGCTGGCCTCGTCATCGTCGACTGCTGCTGGTGCTGGCGGTGGGACGGCCATTCACACGAAGTTCCTCGAGATCACCGGCCACCCGCTCGGCCTGGAGAATTACGGCAACACGTGTTACTGCAACTCCGTCATCCAGCTGATTTACCACTGCACGCCGCTGCGGCTGCGGTTGCTGGAGCTGTACGACGTGTATCAGTCCAAGAAGGGCAAGCCTGGCTTCGAGGAGGACACGGTGTTGTACCAGCTGTGTAGCTTGATCGCGATCATGCACAAGTCGAACAACCGCAGCAAGGAAAAGTACTCAAAGGAGAAGATCGCGCCGAGGGAGCTGTTGCAGTGCGTGCGCAAACGCAACGAAATCTTCAACAACGACATGCAGCAGGACGCGCACGAGTTCACGATGTTCCTCCTCAACGACATCACCGAGACGGAGCAGCGCATTATGGCCGACCCGGGCAACGTGAACCTGTTTCTGCAGCACGAGGCGGCCATGAAGAAAAAGAGCTCCTCCTTCTCCTTCTGGAAGCACAGCAAGGACAAGACGATCAGCGCGAGCAGTCAGAAGGCGGCGGGCAAGCACGACAAGACCGCCACGGTGGAGGGCGGCAGCAGCAGCGGCCCGCGTGCGAAGTCCACCGGGGGGCAGCAGCCCTTCACCGGTGACTTGACACCGTTGCAGGTCATTTTGCAAGGGCAGTTTGGTTCGCTGACGGCGTGCCTCGAGTGCGAGAGTGTCACGGCGCGTGATGAGGTGTTCATCGACCTGAGCCTCGAGACGGCGCAGGGCTGCTCGCTGCTGCGCTGCCTCGACCACTTCGGCGACCCGGAGTACTTCTGGGGCAAGAACAAGCTGCGCTGCGACGAGTGCAAGATGGCGGTCCGCGCTGCCAAGACGATCCACGTGCAGCAGCTGCCGCAGTACGCGCTGCTGATCCACCTCAAGCGCTTCCAGTACGACGTGAAGAAGCAAAACTTCACGAAAAAGGCCGACCACGTTGCGCTGCCGATGCAGATGGACGTGGAGGAGTACCTGACCGATCCGGAGGTGATCGAGAAGAACCTGCGTGCGGAGCAGGCGCGACTGCAGAAGGACAACGCGAGTGGTAGCGGCGGCGCGGCACACAAGAAGGACGACGGCGGCAGCTCCGCCACGGCAGGCGGCACGGCCAACAAGAACACCTCGCCCGACACGTTCAAATTAGCCTCCGAGGAGGTGCGGAGTAAACTGCGCGGCGTGGCACGACACAAGGCGCGGTTTGAGCTGACGGGCTTCGTCGCACACCTTGGTGAGGGCCCGAACTCGGGGCATTACTTCACGTGTGTCCGCTACGGGCCGCAGCTGTGGCGCCGGTTTGATGACGACACCGTGTCGACCATGGCGGAGCGCGACGTGCAGCAATACTTCGGCGTACCGTCGGACGCGACGGGTGTGGTGACGACGACGGCGTACATCCTGCTGTACGAACGTGTGGCGTAGTGATGAAGTGTGTGTGTGTGTGTGTGTGTGTGTGTTGTTGAGCGTTTAAAGGAACGAGTTCTTGCGTATTTGTGCAGCAGCCGTGCTAGCATTGCCTCGCGTTGTTGTTCTTTTGTTTTTTAGTTAGTTTATTTTTTTCATCAGGCCCATGTGGTTCTGACGTCGATCTCAGAAGCGTGCTCTGAAACGGCTTTCGAGATGACTGCTCGTCGTGTTCGATGCTATCTATGCACAGAACTGTTTCTGTGCTACGCTTGGTTTTTTTTTTTTGGTTGTTTGTCTTCTGAACGTTGGCTTGTACAGCTACAACTAATTCGTTTTGTTGCTTTTCTGCTATTGTTCCTTTTCTTTTTCCTTTTTTTTTCTTCCTTTTCTGCTCCTCTGAGCACTAACGTCTTGCCTTGCTTTCTCTCTTTTTTTTCTTCTCGTATCTCTTAACTGTTAAGACTCTCTCTCTTTATTGTACACTCACTCTTTTTTCTTTTTTTTCCACGAATCGCTCGTTTTCTCTTTCGCGATAACGTGTTGTAAACAACTTGAAAAAAAAAAAGAATCAAAACAACAGAAAACGTCTTTCCATTTTCCATTGCTTGTGTTTGATTGCGTGTTGCGCTTGCTGCCTCCAAAAATTTTTTTCCTTCTTTCTTCCGTGAACGCCTGCATCTGTAGTATTCTCCGTTGCTGTGACCCTTTTTTTTTTCTTGTCTCCTTGTCGTCTACTGTATTTGTCCTTCTTGTAGGAACTACCACGTAATAACTGATGCTCTTTCGTTTTCTTTCCTTCTTTTTTTTTTTTTGATGCTCATGGGAGCGTTGTCGAACGGGTTGATTGCTTTAAACACACCCACACACCCAAAACCCGGCTTCTGGAATTCTTTTTTTTTCTTAACTTTGTCGTTTTTGGTCTGTAGTTGGTGCAAGATGAGTTGTTTCGTGGTGTATTCCTTCGTTTTTCCCCCGCTTTTTAATAAAGTTTAAAGGTTCGATGTAACACCTTACGTCAAATTATTGAATTATGAAAAGGGGGAAAAACAAACGTCCTACATAGCGAATGCTGTGAGCCGCCACGTAGTGGAAGTGAAGGAAAGAGAGCTTAGCGTTTTTTTTTTTAATCTTTCTTTCCATATCCCTCCTCTGGACCTCGCATGGTGTACAGTTCAGTCTTGCCACGTCTTTGCTGTGTGATGGACAGACCTGCGGTTCTTCTTCGCTGTATTTGTAAGACCGGATGGACGACGCGTGTCCGCAACTGGCATTTCGTAGCGATGCTGCCTCAGCAAGCAGCGCGCTACGTCGTTTCCAGATGCACAAGTGTCTGAAATCACTTTCTTTTTTTTTACCACAACTGTTCTCATTTCCTGTTCTCTCTTTCTCTCTCTCTCCGTCATCTGCGTATCTCTACTGGTGCGACAGACAGCACCGCGTACGTAAAAAAAAAAAGGACACGTGCGCCTTTTTCTTTTCTTTTTTTATCGAGTTGTGACGCCGTGCACGGAGTGTTCCTACACACTCGGCATACCTCCGCACTTCATCAGAATTTTTTTTTACACAGACAGGGACGATTCTCGGATGCGCAGACGAGAACTTCCCCAGCAGACCATCATCGAGCTAACCGTCTAACCAGAAAGAAAGAGAGAAGGCCGCTGTTGTGGCTGCTGCAGCCGCCATGCTTCGATTTCGGGGCACGCGTGCCGTCCTCCGTCGTCGCAGCGGCGACCAGCACAAACGCAACGCACCCCTCGCCCCAGCGTTGTACTGCGCGCACCGGTACTACGTCACGTACAACAACGACCAGCGGGAGCGGGTGCCGCAGCACACAGAGCACGACAGCCGCTACGCTCCGTACAGAAATGCAGAACGAGGTGGACGGGCCCCCGCGCCGTACCACGACGCGTCACGCGGGAGCTGGGGGAGAGGTGATGGTGGTGGTGGTGGATGCCCAGTCTTACCCAAGCAGCAGCGGTGGCCGCGGTGGCGGCTACGTCAAAACCTATCGTGGACGCAGCCGCTCTTTCGATAACTCGGGCTACCAAAACACCACCACCACCACGACCACGATGTACGAGAGTGTCAACGACGATGCTCGCACCGCAGCCGCGGCAGCGGTGCGATCGACGTCAGAGAGAAGCGAGATGACGACGGTTGCTGGTGCGGGTATTCCCCAAGCCTGGCAAGACACCTCCGCCTATCAGACCGGCGCGTCTTCTGCAGAGGCCGCCGACGCGGGGACGTGCCGCTCCTTCTGGTCACAGGCGGTCCGCCACGTCCCCGCGTCGGAGCTGAAGCGACAGCACCTCCTCGAGCGTGCTCATGACAAGCGCTCCCGCTTTCTCGTCCGCCACCGGCTGCGCGACGACGGCGTGCTGTCGAACCTCTTTCCAGTGACTTTCCACGACGCGGAGGCGGTGGCCCGGTGCGGCGAGAAGCCGGACCCGTACCTGTACGTGTACGAGATGTACGTCACCCGCCTCGTGTCGCCGAAGGCGGCGTCCAGCACAAACCCCCACACCGCCACCGCAGCCGGCACGATAAGTGGGGTTGCGGTGGAGGGAGAGCAGGCCAACGGCGCACGTGTGGCAGAGCCACCGCACCACCGTCACACAGACAGAACATCGATGGGCAGTGGTGGTGGTGGTGGTGGTGGGGGTGAGGGCAGCACGTCGCTCGACGCGAGTGGGGGAACAACAGCAACAACAGCAACAGCGGCGGCGGCTGGCGGACCGGTGGAGCGTCGCGTCTCCGCTGGTCGCTCCTGGCGCGCCGTGCAACGCTTCCTGCGTCAGCGCTACACCGCCGCTGCCGCGCATCGCCTCCCCCCGCTGATTCAGCTGGACAACAAAATTTACGCCGCCGCCCCCCTCCCCGCTGATGCACTGCAGCTGCCGAAGACGTACTACGATGTCGGGTGGAAGACGGCCGAGGTGCGCCTGCTGCAGCGGACACGCTACGCGGACCTCCCGGCAAGTGAGCTGCAGATGGTGCTGAACAAGATCGTGCTGGAGCTGGCGCGCGAGACGCACCGACGCGATCAGCAGCAACAGCAGCAACAGCAGCAGCGTGGTGGCAGCAGCACGAATGCAAACCAGAGCAGCGCAGACGAGCTTGGTGTGCTCGAGGTGGTGCGCGAGAAAACCGGGAAGCTCGTCTGCACGATGCAGGGGGTGTCCTCTGGTGGGCTGCGTGTGTACCGCGGCATCTACGTGCAGGCCGTCTTCGTGGACGACACGGCCGCCTTCGCCCACGAGTCGGAGCTCGAGGAAGACGGGCACCTAAACATGGGCGGTGCGTCGAGCAATGAAAGAAGTGTCAGCAGCAGCAGCAGCAGCAGCACGACTACGACCACTGCGCGTGCGTCGTCCTCGTCCTCGTCATCTCTGCTGCCGCCGCCCACCACCCGGCATCTCGCCGAGACCCCTGTCGGCCTCACGGACCCGTCCACGCCGGTGCGCTTCCGCGTCGACGCATTTCTCCGCGCCTTCACGTACCGCGGCACACCGGTGGAGAGCTACCGCATCAGCGACGCGTCCGGTAGTGTGCTGGCCTCCGTGTGGGCACCACCGCAGCCGCAGGCGCTGATCGTCGGTGCCGTCTACGCCGCCGCACCGGTCCGCATCCGCGAGTTCGCGGAGCGTGGCAACGCGCGACTCGTGGAGCTGCCGAGTGGCAGCGTGCCAACGTTGATCGCCGCCCCTGCCACCACGACAGGAATGACATTAACAGCGGCAGCGGCAGGAGGAGCAGGAGGAGGAACCGACAGGCCCGCCCAACCACAACAACAACCACAACCGCCACATCAACAGCAGCAGCAGAGTCCGTCCTCTACTCCATCTGGCGCTGCGGCTGCAGCTGCTGGTGGTGCGACGAGGTTTCAGAGCCCCCTCGATCACCCACCCTCCAAACTCCCAGGCCACATTAGCTTAAAAATCGACACGAAGGGCACCGTCGCCTCGGAGGTGTCGCTGTGGGGCGAGGTGCTACAACACTTCGGCCCCGGCCCGTACGACGAGGCCACGCAGCAGCGCATCCGCAAAGCACTCGTGCACATGCCGATTGTCGTGTCATACTCGCTGCGACAGGGCATTGTGCGGGAGGTGCGCTTTGACGGGGCGGCACTGCTGGCGGCCGCGGCAGGCGGCGATCCACTGCTGCGCCTCTCCCAGAGTCTTTCCGCGAGTGGAGGAACGTCGGCGGCAGAGCCGCGCACCGCCCTTGCGCCGGCGGCGGAGTCGTCGTCACGTGATTTCTACATCGGCGCGCGTGAGCCCCGCCTGCTGCCGCTGCTGCCGCTCCTCGATGCCCAGCAGCCCTGCGCGGTGCTGGCGGACTACACCGTGGTGCCGCTGCAGGTCCTGCACTGCTGCTTCGATCCGACGATGAAGGGCTGGCAGGACGTGAGCGTCGCGGTGCTGTCCCTCATGCCGAACCAGCGGATGGAGCTGCTGGGCTTCGTGCAGCGGCTGCTGGCGCGGGGCTTGCGGCGGTGGGGGATCGACGTGGCACGGCGGCCGTGGCGGACAAAGTCGCTGTCTGTGCTGCCCGCGCCGATGAAGTGTGTGATCCCGCGCGCAGCCGGTGGCCAAGCGGCAGCGGTGTCCTATGGCCGTTCAAGACAGTACTCTCCACCCAGATCCGCGCCAGCCGCCGCAGCGGCGGCGTTCCCGTCGACCCTTGCGGTGCTCGGTGTGGCAGGTCCGCGGTGCACCGGTGATCAAGTCCAACACGTGTCGCTCACCACGCAGCACATGGCGCAGTACTTCCGCACGCCGCTGGTTGCCTGCGTGGCCGATGAGAGCGCTGGTGTGCAGTACATACACGAGCAGCTCATGCACGCGTCACCGCTACCACAACAACAATACCACCAGCAGGGTGGTGGTGGTGGTGCGGGTGGTGTGCGGGATGTGAACTCGTGTGTGCTGCTGATCACGACGGAGCCCGACACCCGCGCTACGCGGTGGCTGAAGGTGGAGTGCATGAGCCGCGGCATTCACCTCCTCGCCCTGCCGCCGTCCTCGTCGCCGAAGCGGCTAAATTTGTTGGGCGCGGGTTTGCGGCGGCAAATCGCGACGCAGTTCGAGACGGACCCGCTGCGTGGCGTCGACCTGCGTGGAGAAGTCCCGGTGCTGGGCCGGCGGTCGGTGCTGTTTATCGGCGTGGATACGTGCCACACGAACACGCACAGCATCGGCACGATTGTCGGCATTCTGTCGACGCTGCAGAGCAACCACCTCCTCTCGCACTTCTGGCAGCACGACGCACGCGGCCGCGAGGCGTCGCACGTGGCGCTGCACTTCAAGAACCTGCTGGCGACGGCGCTGCAGCTGTACGGCACTGTCGATGAGGTCGTCGTCTTCCAGGACGGCGACGTGTTCAGTGAGCTGGCCGGCGTGAAGGACGAACTCGCCGCGCAGCTGCCCGGGTGTGGGCTGACGTTCATGTGTCTACACAAGCGCTGCAATGTTCGCTTCACGCACGCGTCGTCTGCGGCATCGGCGGCGGCGGCGCCGCGGTGGGGCAGCGAGGACGGCGACGCCGCGTCGGTGGAGGCCGGCTATCACAACGTGGTGAAGGGTGTCGTCATCACGGCGCTCGCCCCCATCCACTCGACTACGAAGTTGCCGCACCGTCGTTCTATCTACTGACGCACGAGTCGGCCATGTCCACCGCGCGGGCGGTGCAGTACACCGTCCACCACGTCAGCCCAACGCTAGACGTCGCGGATGTGCAGCAGATGGCGAACGTGATGGCGAACGTGCTCGCGCCACAGGCGACGAAGCTGCCCATGTCGACGCGGTGCGCCCACCGCCTGGCGGATCGGGCGGAGCGGCTGCTCGACGCCGTGCCGCAGTTTACGGGAGAGATGATACCGCGACCGCTAAGTAGTCGCTTGTGGTTTTTGTAAAGCCTGCACGACCTGCTGATTCGAGTATTTCTTTTTTTTTCTCTTTCCTCTTTTGGTTTTTTTTTCTTTCTTATCCAGTCACGCGTGAAGAGTCGAATTCAAATACTTCTTGGATTGCCCTTCAAACGCCTCTCTCTCCTTTTCTTTCCCTTTGTTGTTGTTGTTGTTGTTCTTGTTAGCGTTGCCTCATTTAAATAAATAATAAACAGGATCACTCACTGACGGTGTGCTCGTGAGCTCTTGCAAGTTGTAAAGCGAAAGACAGTCACAGCTTCCCCATCTTTCCTTGCAATTTGCGAGATTGACGGGCATTTCTTCCCTTCACATTTACAAATAGAGAACCCTTTTTTTTTCTCCTTCAGCACGCGCAATTCACATTTTTAAACTTCTTTCTTTGCGTGATGCAACCTCCTTTTTTCCCCCTTTCTTTTTCTTGTTCCCGTCACTCTCCCCTTCTCCGTCTAAAAAAGAGCTTCGATACCGTCTCTTTCGTCTGCTTTTTTTTCCCCCTTTTAAAAACAACAACAACAAGTAAAAGAAAGTTTAAGTTACAAGCTCAGAGTTTTCTTTTC
>AUXI01000776.1:0-12119 GCA_000482105.1 Crithidia acanthocephali | reverse complement strand
GGCACCTTCTTGGTGTAGCGCGTCTTGCGGTTCACCACGGGGCGGGCACGCACGGTGCGGCTGTGGATGGCGCACGCAATGCAGAAGCGCTGCTTCATGTACAGCTTCGGCATCGGGAAGTTGGCCCCGTACACCGGGGACGCCTCCGCCACATCGCGGGCAGAAGCGGCATCCAGCATGCGGCGCACCACGAAGCGGCCGACCGCCTTATCCTTCGGCGTCAGGCGACCGCAGTTGAAGCAGTGGACCGGCTTGACGCGGCCGCGGCTGTGCGGGGGCTTCGAACGTCCGTGGTTGCGGCGCTTGGTCGTCATGATGATGTCACAAAACTGCAGAAACGTAGGGGATCGTTGGCAATGTGTGTGTGTGTGTGTGTGCACGTGTGGAGAGCATAAACCACACCAAGCAGTGTGATCGCGTGTGCGTTGTCGAGTGAGATCAGCGGAACGTAAAAAGGCGGAGAGTTGCAGAAGAGAAGGATGAATGCAGTGAGAGTGAAGCAGATCGCCTTGGGTACCAAAAACAATCGAAAACAAGTCTTTGATTGCTTTTACACCTGCAGTGGCTCTCTTTTGTGGCATAGACGTAGACACAAGCAGCTGCACATTTCTTTTTTGTTGTTGTTCTGCAACACCCTTTTTTCGTGAGTGTGATGGTCTTGCGCAGCAGCTGGGTCGTGAAACAACGACACTCAAACAGCGACGCGTCAGTGGCATTCTTTTTCACGAAGCTATGTCATTTCTTTTATTCTTCTTTCAGCAACCAAAGCAGAGACCGATACGATAAAAAAGAAGTAGAAAGGGAAAATAATGCAAAGGACAACCGAAAGAGAACAACAAAAAAAAAGAAAAAAAAGGAGCGCTGTAGCGCAATAATAGTGATACGCCGCTGTCAACAACTCTGTGGTTCCCTCGTGAACGCAGAACAAAACACATACGTTACTGGGGCGGCAGGCTCTGCTGCGGTTCCACAGCTGCTGCAGTAACATCAGTAGTGCTGGAAAGAGGGGCGACAGTAGGGGCGGCGACCGCCTCCTGCGCGTTGCCCATGTAACGTATCTTCGGCGAAGGAAAGTGCACACGTGCGTTTGGCGACGACGAGCGCGGCGCATCCGTCGACTGCCCCCACGACGACGCCTCCTGCGAACGGAAAGGGAGGTCCGGATACGGAGCAGCAATTGTCGGAGCTGGCGGCGGCGCGGCTTCGGCAGACGGTGGCGCGGGTGGCAGAGCCGCTGTGCTCAGCGATGCGGCAATGGCGAGGCGCCGGTCTGCCCCGCTGCTCAGCCGCACTTTGGTCCCCATCGTCTCCGCAGACAGCATCGGCCCTTTGCTGGCCGCGTTGCACGGGAAAGGCGGACGCAGCGGCGGCATGCGCGTCGGCTGGTTGTACACGCTGGCCCGCACCCACGCCGCCACGGCGCTGCGCTCCTCTCGCGCCAGCTGACCTTCCTTGGCGCTCTCCATCTGCTGGAAGCTGAAGGGGTCGAACTCACCGCCGGTCTCGGCTGCCCGCATCATCGCCGCCAAGCACGGCTGCGTGATCGGCGACGGTCCGCAGGAGTGGATGAAACGCGTCAGGCGCTGGTACAGCTCCTCCACCTTCATTGCATGCTCCGCCTTCGCCGCCTCCAGCTGTGATGAGAGGGTGTTGCTCTCCTGCAGTACGCGCGCCAGAGAGCCCTGGACCGACTCCAGCTGCGACCGCAACCGGCGCTCGTCCGCCTCGTTGGCGGCTTTGTTCGACTGCAGGCGCACCTGCAGCGCCGCCACCTCTGCCTTGCACTTCTGCGCGTTCACCGCCATGTCGTGCGCAATCACGTCGCCTTCGTTCGCGGCGTCCGTCAGGCCCTCCTCCACGCCCTGTGCCATGCCTTGCTCATATGCCTCCGCGGCGATCCGCTCCTTCGCCTCCTCGTACTGTCGGCTGCGTGCCGTCAGCTCCTCCACCAAGTCTTGCTTCAGCTGCCGCAGCTCCACAGACGCTTGCTCACGCTCTTGCTGAATCAGCTGGCTGTAGTGGGTGGAGTCGTTCTCCATCTTTGCTTTGACTTGCTGCGTCAGCGTCTCTTTCAACTGCGCATCGTCTTGGATGCGACGGAGGTCCTCCTGCAGGGCCAGAAGCTTGGACTCCAGCAGCTTCCGCTTCGCCGCCTCATCGCCATAGTTCTCCTGCAACGTGTGCAGCTTTTCTCCGTTGACCTGGTGGTCGCTCAGCGACGCACTCAGCTGCGTCTTCTCCTCCTTCAGCTGAATTTCGCTGGCCCGCGCCATGTTCTTCAAGGCGAGCAGATGCCGGTTTGCGTCGCCGATCTCGCTCTCCAGCCGCACAATCTTTGCCTGCGTGTCGGCCAGCTGCCGATCCAGCTCGATGCGCTCGCTGGCGCTCTCGTCCGAGGCAGCCTGCACCTCCTCCGCTAGCGATTTCGTTGTCTGAAGAAACTTGGACAGCCTCGCCTCCAGCTCACGGTTGCGCGCCTCGGTGTCGCCGATGAGGACCTTTTTGTCCTGCAGAACAGCCTTCTTGCTTTCGCTGGAGGTCAAGAGGTGCTCGATAGAGTACTCAATCTGCGCGCTCGTCAAGCTCTGCTTGCTCGACTGGCGCTGATGGCGCTTCAAATCTGCGTTGATGGTCTCCAGCTCTCGCCGCGCGTCGCGCAGCTGCTCGTTCAGCGTGAACACCTGGTCGCGCAGACGATCCACGAGAAGAAACTGGTCTCTGCTGAAACCATTCGCGGCAGCTGCGGCAGGCACCTCCACCGAGCCTCCGGTTATGGCAAGTGGTTGCGACGATGCCCCTCCGCCACTCGCAACAATAAGCCCTTCATTGGCGCCACGCGCTTCATGATTGGAAGTGCTTTTGGTTGAGGCTCGCTGATCTTTGCGCCGCGAAACTTCGATGTAGAAACACATCGGCACATTGGGGCCACGGCCGCGCTTCGCGTTCACAGGCACCACAATAAGACGCTGCCCGCTCTCCCGCATGCCGATCGTCATGCCCTCAAACCCACGCATCGACGAGGCCACACTCTGATGGTTCGCTGGAGCTGCAAACTTAACAGCGTCCTCGCACTCCTTTTCAAGAAGACTGCCAAGCTTCGGGAGATCGCCGTCGCCTTCGCCGCATTGGACGACCCACACGCGGTAGAACGCCTTCACGAGGTCACCGACGAACACTTGCTTGTTCTCCTTTCCTTGGGCAATGTCGCAGGCGAGGATGCTGTCTTTCGGCTCTCCCGCGGCTCCGAACATGGCCACAGCAACCTGCGCGCAAAACTGTATTGCGCTATCTTCGCTGTCGAACTGAAGAGACCAATAATGACTGGCGTCATCGCGGAAAGTGACGTACGTTGCATCGCGCGAGATGTGAGCGCCGGTGTCGTTGTTCGGCTTGATGTCTGCCGTGCAGATGTACTTGTTGTCGCGATAGCATCCGAGCTTGTAGGTGAACGTCGTGGCTTCTTTGCGACCAATAATCGCGCAGCTTACAGGGCCGTACTCGTCGTAGTTGCTGGTTGTTTCCGAAAAGGAGTACAGCACGACGTTCACGACACATGTGAAGTTTGTGCCCGCCATTCTTTCGAGTTGCGCCTCGCTGGCTTGTGTAGGGGCAAGCAGTGTAAAACAACGAATACAACGGTGAACTTCGAAATCAAGAAACAGAAACCTCTCTCTTTCCCCAATGGAGGAAGACAGGCAAGCAGGCAAAAACTAATAGGAAGAGAAGAGAGAAAGGAAGCGAGTCAAAAATGCTTAAATTGCTGCAGTTCGATTAGCACTTTTGCTTACTCATTTGATGCTCACAAAGCAACCTTTTCGATTTGCCAAACAATAGACCATGTGAGGCAAAGCCCAAAAACACTCCTCATTCGCTTTATCGGCGTATTGAAGCACGTCATAGCAAAAAAAGAAAAAAAGCTACTCGGTGGATGCGTGAATTAATCGGGGTAATCGCGACAGAAACCTGTGTTGACAAAGCCACACAGAAATCCAGACAAAAAAACTCCACTGTGAAGTTACATACTCAGTCCGATCAGGTGAGTAGCAAAAGTCGCACATAAAACCTGTTGCCCATTATCTGTTTTCGGAGGTGCGTTGATTAGTATGTGATCGTGGAGACAGGAACAGGGGTAAACAAACTGAAATGACAACAACAACAATAGAAAAGAAACAACAGTAAACCACTAAGTGGCCAGTAGTATTTTAAAGCCTCACTCACGCATTTTTCAATACAATAAGCATGAACCATTGTGGGAAAAATGATATCAGGCACTTTTTGACACGCTCAAAGTGTCAGCCACTCTTCCTCATTGACTGTCTTCTCCAGTTCGCAGTAGTCCACGTCCTTGGAGTCGAGCTCCTTCTCGTACAGAGCAGCCCACGGGGCAGTCTTTTTAATGGTCTCGGGATTCATCTCAAGAACGCTTTCAGTGAGGCGGCGGAGCGAAGCCACATCCACGTAATTTGGCGGCAGAAGAACATTGCGGATGCGCACCTTGTCGAACGGAATGCCAAGAACAAAACTGCCCCGTCGAGCAATGCCTTCAAGCTGCTTTGCGTGCGGCACCTGTCGCTTGCGCAGCCAATGGTTGTCGGCAGCGATTGTGACGAGGAAAATGTCGCTGCCACGCACGTACATGAAATCAGGAAGGCCGTACACAGAGTCATCTTGCGCAATCTGGCTCTTGCTGTCACCAAAGTCAAAGAGGATCTCTTTACTGGCACTCACGTGCAGAAGCACACGCCCATTCGAAACCGGGTTCGCGAGGTCGTTCTTCGCAGCCAAGCACTGTACGAGAAAGCGACGGAGTGACGGCCGGTATCCAGAGACAACGTTGAAGCCAAGGAAGTCGTGAATGATGTCGATATGCGGATAGCGCGAGATGACATAAGCTTGAAGCTCCACAAACGGATTTGTTTCCTCGACAGAGAGCTTGCCAGTCGACGGGTCTTGAACAATAAGGTTGCCAAACGCCTCTTCGAAGGTTCCTTGCATGCCCAAGCCGTACATGCAGCAGAGTCGCTCTAGCAAGCGATGGTCTCGTGCGCCGTAGACTTCAAGACGCAGAAACGCGTCGCGAAGCTCCTTGGCTTTGTTTACTTCGCCTTTCCAACGCAGTTTCGACGCCTCCTCTTGCAGCCACGCCCGCGTCTTCTCCCGCACGCTCTCAGGAGGGATGCCTGTCAGAGAAGAGATGACTTCGATGTCGCGAAGAATGTGCCGGCGCTCATCGGCCTGGTTCAGGCAGAGACTCTTCAAAATGTCTTGCTGGAGCAATACCTTTTCTCGCTCCAGAGGGCTCAAAAGCGGCGGCACGCGAAACTCCCACTTGTTGAGCCGCCAGTTTGAGATGTACTTCTCGGTCTCTTCTAAAAGCCGCAGCTCGTCTTTGTTGACTTTGACGCCGGCGAATCTGTGTACCATATCTTGGTGGCTCAGCGTGTTCGCACCGTAGGCAGCGTGGAACCGCAGAGCGCTCCCACTACGCACCAGCTGTGCTCCGCGGAAGCAGCGCAGCGAAAGAGACATCTTTCTACTCAACTTCTGTCGAATGACAGGGCAGACAGCAGTTTGTAAACGGGTTAGGATACAATTAATAACGGGAGAATAGGACAGAGAGAAAGAAAGCGAGTGAAAACCATACATAGGAAAACAGAAATAGCATCCATGTTGACTTTCATCACAAACAACTCCAACCACGTGCTCCAGCGCAACTTTAAAACGCTGCTCCAGACCTCAAAAGCAGTCCTCAATTGTGTCCGGATTGTCGACTTGTAAAAGCTAATTTGAAGTAGTCTTCTTGTTTGTTCAGAATACCTCATCTCAATCATACACGGAGAGACTAGCTTTCTACTTTTCGGCAAGCAGCTGACATTCAAGCAACCGCGTTCTATTCCGCCTGTAACACTCCAGTACGTGAACTTCCACTTTCCTTCTCTTTTTCGCTAACGTGCAACGCTGCACAACCAAATCGTAAAACGGCAAGCCTAAAACCTCGGTAGAAGCAAGTACCTTAAACAGCGGCTACAAAAAAAAAAATGGAAGACCGGTAAACTCATCGCAGATGAAAAGATATCATAATGAAGACAACACAATCTAAAGCGGCGTGGTTTGCTAGAAAAAAAGAAAAAACAACAAAGGGAGAAACGAAGCGTGACGCGTTGCTACATAGAAACCGCTCCGATGTACCAAAAGGAAAAAAAAAGTCTAAAGACTTTTCAAAACAAATAAGCATAGTGTTGGTACAGACAGCGTGAAAAGTTAGAAGGACTCCTTCGAGTGAATGTGGCGCAACCACTCCGCATCAAGCGTGCTACCACCCCATTCGATGTAGTGGTTATCCATCGGATTGTGCATCATAGAGTCCAGATACGGCTTTTCGCCGTACTCACCGAAAGCGTTTGCGGCAAAAAACTTGGGCAGTCCGAAGGGGAAGATGAAGTAGCAGGGGAAGAACCACATCAGCAGCCGACGGAGCATCTCCCAGGTAGTCTCGTAACGACGGTTGTCGCGGTCGATCCACAACTCTTGGCGACCAAAACCCCAGAACATCCAGAAGTTCAGCTGATGCTGGGCAAAAACGGAGGTGTTCGGAGCCTCACGTGCGTAGTTGAACGGGTACTTGGCCTCATTGTGGATCTCGAACTCCTGGTAGCGGTACAGTTTGCGTGCTGTGCGGCGGAGCATTTTCTACTACTGGCTAATAGGCAAGGGCTATTCTTCTACTACAATTGCTAATACAGCGCTAGGGGTGGGACTAAAAACTACGTCTATGTGCTGTGATCGGTGTTGCAGAGTGTGTGTCATGAAAAGACGAAAGGATGGAAGGAGGAGAAGTAAAACTAAAGAAGATGGAGCAAGTGGTCGCGAGGTGCATTGCAGCGTTTTCCTCAGTGGAAGCCTGCCGAAGGAAAGTCACTCTCCGTCTTTCCCATGGTGCTTCTGTGTGACAAAAGAAGACGAACTAAGACCTGTGTTATTTTCAGCTACTGTTGCGTACGCTACTTTTAGTTGTTTGTGAACAAGCACAGAAAGCGGGTCACTGAAAGGAGCAAAAAAAAGAGTTTTTGTTACATTTTATCGGATGAATTGGAAGAGACGTGTAACAACAACAACAAGGCAGCATCACAGCAATACAACAAACAAGGCCTTTAGTGAACCGTGCAAAAAGCTATAGAATACATGCCGCTGGAAGCAGCATACATACACCTGAAACTCACCTATCCTCATCGTCCGCATCAAAAATACCCTCACCAAGCTTCCACCAAGCGAGAGTGTAGTACATGTGGAGGTCGTGGTGCTTGTCGGCTTCGTTCAAATCGCTCCAATTGTCTCCCACGACGGGCCAGTGGTACATTGAACGGTATGTAGAGAAATACCACGGAATGTTTTGATCAAGCTTCTTGACAAACCAGGCTCTTTCATACCATGGGGGAACTCGCCACGAGTAGTGAGTTCAAGATTTGCATACTTCATGCAGTGACGGCTGGTGCGGCGCAGCATTTTTTTTGCTGAAAAAACTGCGTGGTTGAGTTCAGAATGGACGTTGGGTACAGGGGCCACAAGTAAAAGACAGCGAGAGATCGATAAGGTAGAAGCAGAGGAAAGGAGAGAGAAAGAGAGGTAGAGAGGCAGGTTAACGCAGCTTGCCGTACGACGAATCACAGAGAGTACGTGTTGAACCATCACCTTGAGCACTATCCAAGAGTGCAACGGGCAGTTCGTGAGTTGCCACAGTCACTGCAAAAAAAAAATGTGCTACACTGACAAGGTCAGAGTGCTAGGCAGGGATGAGATTGCAGTCAGGTATTTGCAGGCACTTTTTTCTTTCCTCTTTTTGAACGCTGCAGGACCGCTTTAATTGAGGTGAAGACGAAAAATGTTCCAGCACCTTTCTCTTCTGTATACAGGCACTTTAAAGAGTCGATGCAGGAAGCCGTTCGGCGTGTCAGAATTGTGTAATCCTTTGAAACACACAAAAGGCGTCGCTTCCTAGCCACCACAAGGCGGTAGGTCAGCTGAGTGACTGCAGAAACTCGCCGTTGCGATAAAGCGAAGGGGACGCACACGACCGAAGTCCACCGCCACCAGAAACGTGCCACAGTGCGCCACCATAGCATAAATGGAGTGCAAAGCACAAGGTCAGGGTGGAAAGAATGCTTGGCGGTGACTTGCCCTGTTCCCCCTTAGCAACACGGCTGCGAAACACGTTTGTTGACTTTCTCGCTCTTTCGAACCTGTGTCGCACAGCTCTTCCCCCCCCCCTTTCGTCTCTTTTGGAATAACGTCGATGGAGAGATTCAGGAAAGCACTGCTTCCTCAAAGGTACTCTACAGGGAAACCAAGGAAATAACTCCGCGCAACTCAAAAGCGTTTGAACCTATTGTGTTGGTGATTCGATCAGTGCTGGAGAAGACTCCTTTTCTCTCTGCTACGTTGACGCGGAATCACTGTGGTTTGGCACAATCGGCATTAAAGAAAACTGAAGCGCATCAAACCCTGTTTTTCTTGAAACGCTGCCGACTCAGGAGTCCAATTTTCCAGATATGTGCCTCGGTTGTTGAGAACAACAGCTGGTTTGGCTCTGTTTGACACCGGCAAATGAATTGGCCGCGTTCCGCAGCTGCACTCGTTGTGAATCATTGGAAAACTGCAATAGTGGTGTTTTCCCACCGTTCAATTGCTGCATTCAGCAACTTGAGGCTGCTTGGTTTTACTTGCATTTACTCTTTTCTGCTTCATTTTGTGTGCCGATAGGAGCCAGTTTGCTATGTTAACGGACACCGAAACCTTTTTTTTTGGTCCAGTATTTAGTCACCGAAGTCTACGCCGATACGTGACATGTAGAGGATGACAAAATCGCTCTTCCTTTTTTTGTTCTTTTGCAGGAAGTCTGTGAAATGTGCTTTCCAGTTTACGAGGCGCAATCTGCTCTTCACAAAATTAAACTACTCGTTGATAACATCTTCAGGTGCCCCATTGCTTTGCTCGGTTTCTGGGCATGCAGAGAAAGGTTAATTAACTACTTTTTCTAAATTCCTTTTTCCAGTAGGACCAACCACTGCAGCAGGCATTTAAAGCAGGTAGAGTTTGTTTTCTAAATATATTTCTATGATTGTAGTTTTAATTCTTTATTCTTGTTTCATTGGCAATTGAAACACTGATTGGTTGTTTCTTTTTTGCGCCAGTGTGCTTTTTAGATGTTGTCGTTGTCGTTGTTGTTGACATGATATCACGCTCGAGATAAGGAAGCGAATTTGTTTCTGTGTGTCGCTCCTGAAAAACTGCTCTGCCTAGACACACGTTTCCTTTCCCCATTTTTGTCTTTTGATCTCCCTTCTTCAATTCACTTTCGTTGTTCTGTTGCTGCTTTTGACTCAAAAGCACTTAATTAAGAGTCTCTCTGTGGTTTTGTTCTTCAACGGTGGTATTCCGTAAAACACTGACGTTTCTGACGGCTGCAAGATGACAACACCCATCATCTGTTCTTTTTTTTCTTTTTTTTCTTGTGTGTGTCGAAAGCTGCTTGTACAGCCAAGTCTGTGATACAGAATACGACAGGCAGGTCCACGCTGGTCTCTCTCGCTCAAAGTATCCTCAAGTGCACGCTTTTAACCGCAGCTTTGTCCAGCACTTCCAGTTCTTTTGTGCTTCTCATTCTGCGTTACACCGTGATTGCGTTTCGGCACTCAATCCTGAGAACCGTTGGACAAGTGCAAGCGAGGCAGACTAGCTTCTTGCGTGTGATGTCTGACTTGCAGACAAAGACAGTTTGTCCTGTGAGAGTACCTTCGTTGTTTTTTTTTTGGAATTCTTTTGCGCTTCTCAGCTCACTTCATCGTATTTGTGTGCAGAACTGGTGAATTGTGTTTGGTTGATCTATTTGCTGTGATGCAAACAACAAGACTTTCACCGTTACACGAGACTTAGAAATCGGCTTCTTTTTTCTCGACGCAGTACTCACATAAACGGTGCACAGTGTAGCTCTTCCTTTCAGTGCAGTGCTCATCTACATCAAGGCTATGAAGCTTGCCCAGCAAGCTTGACATACGGTGGTGAAGCTCGAGGATATGCCAATTTGCTCGTCGAAAGACGTCTGTTGAAATGCTGATCTGAATTAAGCATCATTTCTGCGCACCAGATTTTCAGTCCTGCAACGCGTGTGTTGCGCGCAAGAACGAGCAGCACACAGCGGAAGCTCGATCTTTGGAACAAAATTTACTACTGTGTTTCTATCACTTTGCCAAACTGCGTTGTGAGAGAAGCATTATCTACGCAGTCGTCATTGCACGCACGTCGAATGCTAAGTGGCGGGCGCGCTAAATACTTTTTCAATGTGACGCACTTTGAACGTTTCAGGCCAGCCTCAGCTTTTGTCAAGAAAAGGCCCATTTTCGATTCACCAACACAAATGAGAAAATTGACGGTCATCAACGAGAGCTGCTGTTTGTAGTGTTGTTGGCTGTGCCGCAATTAGAACGAAGAAACGGATGGTTTGCGATGTGAAAAAACACGAATAGGACGAGCTGATTTGATTATTCATGTGTTTTCACAACGAGTCCCTGCCTGACAGCGTGAAGGATAGCTGAATGCGATCGAAACAAACACTTTTGTAATTGTTATTTTTTTTTAATGTTCTGTTCCTCTGACAGAGGCGGAGCAGAGGGGTGAAGTTGCTCAGGTTGTTTTCTATGGCTTTGCACCCATCTTTGTAAAAACAGAAACGTGATCTTTTCACAAACAGCAAAAAAAGTGAACCCTTTCTTCTTTGCAACACAACTCACACTTGCCTAGTTTTCTTTTAGCGCCGTTGCGGGGTTTTCACACGTCCATGTGTTTTGTGGTTGCAGGGCACGTACAAGGTGACGACCTGCTTTGCTCCTGAGTGCAGTAGCTGCACAACGATAAACTGAACAAAAAAGACAGGCCTCTGTTTGCTATACCTTCCTCAGCAGGTGGCTCTTAAGCTGCCTTGGCACTTGTCAGTAGTAGTGGAAGCGTTCAACTGTCTTGACAGCTGTTTTAGTTGAATTAAACGCAGTTCTGGCGCTACAGAGAGAAAAGAGTCTTACAAAAGGCGCTTTTCGGTTTGCTGCTTGTGCGCGGCTTCCGTTTTTGAGTTTTAGCTGGTACAAGTCACGTCAACAGTTTCACTCGACGAGACACTGACGAATTAAAGGACACTCATGCTGCGCCACTACTTTTTCGTTGCTTCTTTCTACTGTTTCCTGGCTGTAACAAGACATTGTCAAGCTTAGACAGCGCCTCTGTTTTTTCTCTGCGGTGTTATTCTTGACGAAGTTCCTTACCTTTTTTTGTCCTTCTTAAGTAAGGGTTTTTTTTTTCCACATCACTTCTTTTCTTTGTTGTGAAAGCCAATGAAGAGTGGATGCAGATGTATAACTGCTTGCCGACCGGGTTGGCTTGGCCACGGCAATTCAGAGCAGTGTAACTCGAAATAGCGGAAGTAGTGACGTAAAGCGATAGTGCGACCTCTTATTGACAGAACAAAAAACGCAGTTGCACGCGCGTACAAGTATCTTTTTTTTCTTCTTCTTCTTTCTGTTGTCACTGCTTCCTTTTTATTTTTCTCTATCTTTTTTGCTACTTCACAGCATACTACGTCGAGGAGGATGAAGCATGAAAACGAATCGAAGCACTTTTTTTAAATATATATCGTTGTTGTTAGAAGCAACTGCTTTTTTTTTGTGTGTATTTGTCAACTGTTTTCTTTTCTCCTTTTCCCCTCCCTCTGAAAAGGGAAAAAGGAGATCGTTGGCGGCCGTTGCAGTTATGATTTCTTGATTTTGTGCTTTCTTGTCCTTCGATAAAGGTGCAGTCATTGCTCCAACTCGTAAAAAAAAGAAAAAACCCATGACCTTGTATGCACTTGGAGTTGTCCTATACGCCTCATGTGTATCATAATTCGAAGCATTGCAGTGAGCTCCGATGATGCAACATGTAGCTGCGCGTGAGGCACTTGAAGCAAGAAGCGTAGCTCAGCGTTGTTTTGAGCGCTTTTTTTTTGGAGGCAGCACACACTCATGTCTTTTAAAGGGACCAGCGCAAGCCAAGCTGCTTACCTTTTTTCTTTCTCAAACAGCTATGAAAGTACGTAG
>AUXI01000775.1:0-12126 GCA_000482105.1 Crithidia acanthocephali | reverse complement strand
AAGTGAAACTGCTTCTATTCTTTGTTGTTGTTGTTGTTATTGTTGCTCTTAACGCATTTCATGTATTTAGGCAAATCTGTTCTCTCATGTAGTACTCTGTTATGTTCTTGCGCAGCAAGAAACTTGACTTTGCTTCTTTTTTCCTTTTTGTTTGCATCCTTTTCATACTAAATTTATACCAACTCAGTTTTTTATTTATTTTCCTTCTCACTCTTGCATCTGCATCACTGTTTTATGCTAATCCGTCATTAACATGCTCTGTTCCTATTTTTTTTTACTGTTCTTCAAACATCAAACAAGCCCACAAAGAAGCAACTACCTGTGATCAATGAAAAGCTTGCGCGTTGCACAGGTGAAATGGCTGCATTTGAAAAAAAAAGCACACCACAGAAACAGGAGGTGCGTATCGCGCCTTCGTTTCGTGTGGTAGGCGCTGGCGCTACAACCTGCACATTAGTGTTCTGGGACATTCCTTGTCTCCATCCCTCACCGTTTTTCTTTTTCTGCTCCTCTTCTCTCTATTCCTTCTTCGCTTCCAACTCTGCCCGCTGCTTGTTGCACCATCCAGAACGTCAATCGTTGAGCGTGTTTGTGTGCACATTATATACATGCCTTGCTGAGTGGAGCATAGTTCACTATCATCGGAACGAGCAAACAACTCGCTTTGTGTATAATCCTTTTTTTTTTTTCGGCAACAGTTTACAGCGTTGGGTATTCATCTGCCTGCTCTTGTGCTTTTCACTGTTTGCGTTGACGTAAGGGACCTTTAACTTCATCTAATCTTGAATGTGAATTGCTCTTCCTGACAAGAAGGATTCTTGCTGAGCTGATACACACATACGCACACTAACATACTCTTCTCCATAAATATCTCTATGTATTTAGCTCCGAGTAGAAGCAAGGTATTCAACTGAAAACACTTGCGCTTTCGTCGTTGTTGTTGTTGTTTTTGTCTTCACAACCGCTCATAGTTTTACGAGGATGGGCGCGCGTCGCGGCGGACCGATGTTTAAGCACCTGTGGCGCAGCCGTCGCATGGTGATGCGTGCAGTTCTTGTCTCGGTGCTGCTGAGCTTCTTTACGCTACTTTTGATGTTTTGGTCATTCTCAATGGAATTTGTCGACGGACCGCAGCAGCTGCAGCACCGGCAACAACCCTCGCCGCCCCCGCAGTACGGCAACGGCTTTGGTGAAGAGGTGGAGGAGGTGGACGGCAAGATCCCTTTCCGACGCCGCACCAACAAAAACGCTGTCTCCTCTGTGTCGCCAATCTTGAAGGCGTTCACCCCTTCGTCCAGCATGTTGTGGTTCAACACCGAGGTCGAAAAAGCAGCAGTGACGAAGGACGAGAACGGCAAGGGTACAAGTCCTGCTTCGAATCTTTTTCAGTCGCACGGCGTGGCACGCGTGGTGCTCGCCAGGAGCGTGGATGCAGAGACGAAAGAAGCGACACCGCCGTCGCTGCGTCTGCTGGCGTGGAACATGACGTGGGACTTCTACGACTGCTACGTGCAGGCCAACCCGCACGAGCGGCCGCCGCGCAACATGGCAGCCAACGCGTCCGCCATGCAGGTCTACCCACTCGAGCAGGTGGAGGTGCAGCTGCTGCGCCAGCGTGCGGCACGCCATGTGTGGGCGACCACTTCCACCATTGCGGCCGGCGCGGCTGACGTAGACACGTTGACCGCCATCGTCGGCATTGCCCCAGTGGAGTCGGCCATCCTGGCAAACGCGGACGAACTGTTGGTGGAGCACCACCTGCGGGCGGAGGATCTGCCAAACGCGTCACCGGACCCACTGCGATTTGTAGAGCTCGGTGCCGCCGGCGCCGGCGAGCATGGCAGCTCCCTACAGATCGATGCCCTGCAGACCATGCTGAAGCACCGGGATCGTAACGCTGCTGCTGCTGCTGCTGCTAGCATGGCGCCGCCGTTGGTGGAAGTGAGAGGCACCCGTCGGGCAGCCAGCGCGTTCGATGGCCTCGCAGCTGCAGCGAAGCACACGGTGGTCTCTCCTGCAGCCATGACGCTGACGTGGCGGGTCGGCGTTGCTGCCTCGCTGCAGCCGCTCACGCTGGACGTGACGCTCGACAAAGTCGCTCCGCGTCCAGTACACCAAGATCACCCCGGAAGGGGACAGCCGACTGCGGCCGGGGTGAATGAGGTCTACGCAGAGGCACTGCAGGCCACCATCTGTGGCGCGCACCTCGTGCGGATGTACGGACTCACGCCTGGCCATCTGCAGGGTGATCCAGTAGGGCAAGCAACGGATGCCGCAGATGGCATTGACGACTTCCCACTGAACAGGCGAGAGGGGGCAGAGGTGATGGTTGGCGGGCCATCGGGCACTGCTGGTGCTGCGCGGTCGGCGGGTGTGGTACCGTTGATCTACCTCGAGCTGGATGCGCGTGACGGTGGGGCACGCCGAACTGTTGGACTTCTGTGGCTGCACCCCGCACCGTTCTTCGTCTCCACCGCCGCGACTGCCGCGCAGACGTGCGTGCGGCTCCGCAGCACGGCCGGGGCGACAAAGCTGTACCTGCTGCCCGGCCCCGCGCCGGCTGACGTGCTGCGGCAGTACTACACCCTCATTGGGTTCCCCACCCTGCCCCCGCGCTTTATCCTCGGCTACCACCACGGCCTGCGCAGTGCCGCGGCGTCAACGGAGAAGGCCGTGGAGGCGCTGGGTGCCGCCTTCCTGCGCTCCGGCGTCCCGCTCGACAGCGTGTGGGTGACCGACGCCGCCGTCGCCGCCCGCGACACCCCGTTCACCTGGAACACCTCCCGCTTCCCTGATGCGGTGCGAATGCAGTCGAACCTCTGGTACAGTGGCCGGCGCTACGTCGTCGTGCGCAGCGTCCCGACGGTGCCCGTGACCACCCGCAGCCCTCTCTTTCTCGAGGGTCGCCGGGCGAACTACTTTGTCACGATGAGCGCCGAGGCATCGACGGGGTGGCCGACGCACAGCTGCGACGGGGTGCCGAGTCACGTCGTCGACTTCGCCAACCCGGCGGCGCGGCGGTGGTACGGCAACATGCTCAAGTACCGCCGCTACGTCGGCTCCACGAACCACACCTTCGTGCTTCTGCAGTACGCGGCGCCGCTCGTGATGGCCGACGACGCGGCGCGGCCGGCGGAGCGCCATGCGCTGCTGCCGATGGACGTCGGCCACCACGGCGGGTTCAGCCACCGCGAGGTGCACCAGCTACTGCCGGTGGCGTTTGCCAAGGCGGCGCACGAGGGCATGCTGCGCCGCACCCAGTACGTGCGGCGTGCGCTGGTGCTGACGGAGAGCTACTACGCAGGCATCCAGCGCTACGCCGTGGTGCAGGTGGAGACGCAGCCGGCAAGCGCGACGGACGCGACGGCGGACGGGTTGGCAGCGGCCTGGGGTCAGCTGCACGCGGCGGTGCGGCAGTGCGCGCAGCTGAGCACCCTCGGCATTCCTTTTAGCGGTGCGAACCTCGGCGCAGCCCTGACGCCAGCACTGTTGACGGAGCTGCAAACGCGGCCGCCGCAGCCGTCGACGGAACCAATAGGTGGCGGTGCTGCCGAGGACGCACAGGAAGAGGTGGAGGTGGGTGACGCGCCTGCTGGCCGCACGCACGCTTCTGCGACGGCGCCGTCGGTGGTGGCACGCCGTGAAGCGGAGGAGCTGCTGGTGCGGTGGTACCAAGTCGGTGTCTTCTTTGCTGCCATGTACACCGTCGAAGACGCCACGATGTCGACCGCACTGACGGGTGGTGTGGGCAGTACGCGCAGTGCAGATGAGCCGTGGTGGATGCGTCTGCCGGTGGAAGCGGCCACCAAGGAGGCCATCCAGGCAAACGTGAAGGTGCGCTACGCACTCTTGCCGTACCTGTACAGCGTGGCCTACGAGGCGAGCGAGCGAGGCAGCGCCTTTTTCGCACCGCTGTCGTTCGTGCAGCACGGCTCTGCGGCGGTGCCCAACTCACGCACCGCTGGTACCCCGACGTGCTACGCGGTCGGCAGTGCCGTCGTCGTGTGCCCCGTGACGCGGCGCAGCAAGTCTGTGAGCACAGCAGCCGTCGCACACGGCACCACCGGTGCAGGGGTGTATGACCTGTGGACCGGTGTGTGGAGAGACGCGACCGCCAACGTCACTGCTGCTGCTGAAGGGACGTCGGCGACGACGACGCACGGCGCGTCTCTTCGGTGGCTGACGGTGTCCCAGAGTAGCAGGGATGCACGCACAACCGCCCTTTCCGCACCTCCTGCCAACTCTGCCTTTCTTGCCCCTGCCTTCCTGCGACCCGGTCACATCATCGCCACGCAGAACGTCCTGTCCACAACGGTGTCGAAAGCCTTCAGTGATGCCGCCAACTCGAGCAGTCGCGGTGTGGCGGCTGCGCGCGATGTGCAGACGCTCCACAGCACACACATGGGTGCCAACTGGACGCTCACTGTCGCCCTGCCACCGCTGCCGCGGCGAGCACGTGCTGCGGTTATGTCGCAGCTCCTTGCAGAGGGCGAGGTGTACTGGGACGAGGGGAGCCACAACAGCCAGCAGCGACCGCCTACTACCCAGCAGGGAGCGCCGCAGCTGTCTCTCACCTTCCCCGTCATCCCGCACCACGCCCACCACTGTCGACTGCACTTCCGCTGCCTTTACGAGTCGCGCAGCTCTACAGCAGCAGCAGCAACGGCGCAACTTGTGGTTGAGGTGCGGCAGACGTCGGACTCGTGCGCCGAGGCACTCGCGCAGCTGCAGTCGCATTGGCAAGAGAAACCGGACGGCTTTGCAGAGCGCTTGGCGCTGGCAGCGGACCGCCGTGAAGCTCGCCTGCACGCCAAGGAAGTGGAGCAGAACGACAAGGAAGATCGCGGGCTTCGCACCAAGCACCGCAGCGAACGGGCGGCGGACGCCTTTGTGCAAGAAGACTTGAACGGCCTGCGACTTCCAGAGCCGGCGGAGGAGACGGCGCGCAACGACCTGTGGCGCTCCCACCTGCTGCATCGCATTCGATTCCTCTTTCAGCGCGAGGAGGACGCTGCGCGGTTGGTGGATTGGCGCGGTGCAGCGGCAGCGCAGTCTTCCGTACACGCACCCTCCACTGTCGCGGTGGAGCGGCATGGGGTGGTGGAGACGACTGCAAAGGGCGTGGAGAGCCGAGAGAAGGCTGTATCCGGCACTGCCCCTGTCTCCCGCAGCTCACGAAAGGCGCATGAGGTGTTGGTGGATCTCTCACGCGCCGCCAGTGCAGCTGTTGACAGCATCGCCGTCACGCCATTATTTGGCATAAAGGAGAAGGCTGAAGAGGGCGGCAATGCATCACTGTCGGTTCCTCCAGCGCACACGTGGCGTTTTGTTTTCCCTCTAGGCTAGGTGTTAGAAGAAGGGTTAGGTTAGGGGCAGTCAGCAGAGCAAGAACGAGTGAAGAGCGTACTTTGTAGGTTGTCACACACTACGCACAACGATGTGAATACATCTCTTTTTTCCTTTTTTTTGTGGATTATCAACACGTGTGGATATACACGCGCTCTCTTTCTAGGTTGTTCCTTTTCAACCTTCAAAGCCTCCTTTCTTTTCTCCCTTCTCTCGTGTGTGCGCCGAGCTTGTCACAGCTACTGTTTTCTGATTATTTCGTTGCTGTTGCGATTCCTTGCTTATTGAGCATCCGGTTTCTCCCTATCTTTTATTCCACCCTCCTCTTTTGCTCCATTGATTTGATTGCGTTTTTTCCTGTTAAGTAGTTTCTTGTGTTCTTTCGGCAATGAAATCGTGTAGATGCTGTTTTTTTTTTCTCTGGTCTTTTTTGCTATTTTTTTTATTGCAGGCCTGCAGAACGACGCATGCCGCCATATTGGCTTTCAGATCACTCTGAAAAAAAAACTGCGTCTTCTCCTTTTTTTTTGGTACGACAAAGCTAGTGCTGAACTTGCACTTCTTCTTTTGCGTTTTCTAGTTGCTCTCGTTTTCCTTTACTGGTGCTCACAAGGGAGTGTTTTGTCTTCTTTCTTTTGTTTTGTTGTCTTTTCTAATGACTTCTTTATGTGTGTATAGCCTTCTCTGTTTGTGTTCTACTCGGCTGAGTAGTTGAGCAACGAAATGAAACAACGGCCCATTTCTGAAAAAAATGCGATGAGTGTTGCTTTTCAGCTTGTTTCGCTGGCGCAAAGGCTCGTATGGATTGTGATGAGATGGGACTGAAAAAGTGGTGGTAGTGAAAGCCGCTCAAATCCCTTGTTAAACAATAACTTTTTTTTTCTTTTCAGAGCCACCATGCGCTGGTGCAGAGTTTGGAATCGGTCTCCTCTCACTTTGTCCCACCTTGCTTCCGCCCTCTTGTTCCCTCCTACATGTGCGCACTACGACTGTTACCCCGTTTAGTGCAACCACAGTTTTTTCTTTTCTCGTTAGCTTTCCACAGCGGCTCACAAAGTCAGCTCCCTTCCCTTCATGAGCTTCCGTGCTGTGCCGAAGAAGCTTGCGCGGCCGGTGGCGCACGCCGGTGCGGCTGCCGCTGCTGCAGCGTCGTCGTCATCGCTGTCAACTGGTGCCCCGTCGCCTCCTTCGGCACCGCTGCTGCAGTTCCCCGCTTTCCACCCGATACCCTTCCCGCACGACAAGTTTCTCTCCATGAAGACGCGCTCCCTCGAGACGTACACGAAGCTGCGCGGTGACGTGCTGCAGCGCTGTGCAGAGCTGCGCAGTCAAATCCAGCGCACACAGGAGAGGGCAGAGCGCGGGGACAGCGCCGCCACATCGGCCTCTAGTGACTGTGCCTTGTCTGAGGTGCCATCGCTGCCCCTCACCCCGCACCAGGCAGAGGAACTGCTGCTCCTCTCCAAGAAAGTGAAGAGTCTCGCCGAGTTTCAAGGCATGGTGCTGCCGGACGAGCTCGTGTGGCGCATGTTTCACCTGTGCGTGCAGTGCGGTGCGCCGCAGCAGGCGCTGGACAACTGGCTGCGCAAACACATCCTCGCCGAACAGCGTGGGCCCCCGTACCCCCTCATCATCCTGGAGGACCTCACTACGATACTGCGAGCCACGGTGCTGACGCGGCTGCCGGAGAGCGGTGCGAGTCTGTCGTGCAGCGGCAGCCTCCTGCTTCACTCGAGCCCAGCTGCCACGACGAGCGCGGTGAGGTGTGTGGGGGTGGAGGACGGCCTGGTGGCGGCGCAACGGTACCTGCAACTGCGCTGCGCCGACGGCGTGAGTGTCGTGCAGGACGATACCGACACTCCTTTGCACTCAGCGTCCGCAGAGCTGTACACGGCGCATCTGCTGAACCATTACGTCTGGCCGGTCTGGCGGAGCTTGAAGGCGATGGAGTTGACTCTCGAGACGCTGAAAGACGCAGCAGACGAAACGGAGGACGCGGGTGGCGACGAAGAGGCTGAGGCCACCACGTACGGCGATCCTATGGAGCGTGATGGGAACGGCACGAACGAAAACGGCGCCGCACCACGGGCAGCCCAGGCTAGTGACGACAACGCATCGAGCACGCCACGGTGGCTGCCCAGCACGGCGGAGCAGTCGGCAGCCGTGCAGACGGCGCTCATGTCCGTGACGCCGCTCTACTCCTTCCACTCGGAGGCTCCACGCGGCGCTGTCACCACTGCGCAGGTGTCCAAGGCCGTTTCGCAGCGGGCCAGCGCCGTTGCCGCCCTCGACCCGCCATCCTTTCCCAGCGAAGTCGATGCCGTCGTGGCACCCCTGCGTGCACTGCTCGATGTGTGGCTGGCCGTTGCACAGTGCGCCGCGGAGGCAAAGGAAACACAGTTGCTTCGCGAGGTGCAACACACCGTCTGCGTGGGTTTCCTTCACATCTCTGACGGTGTGAACACGAAGGGTGAGAAGGCAAGTGATCAGACGATGTCGACGTGCACCGTCAACGAGGCGGCGTGGTGCTGCTACACCGCCCCACCGCGGTCCTCCGCCTCCCCTGCTGCGGCCCCGCCGTGCCAGGCGGCAGCGGAGGCGACGGCGCGGCAGGTGGTGCACAACTTCGTCGGTGGTGCGCTGTCCGTCATCCAGTATGGTCTGCTCTGTGCCGCGCAGGAGGCCGCGTTGTGGCAGCTGCACGACACAGCGGCGCTCATCCTTGGCGGCGCAGCGCTGCATCGGCGGCTGCGCGACACGAGCGGCGCTGCCCACCCCGCCAACCTCCCACGCCGCCTGGAGGCACTCGCCGTGACGCAGCACCAGCCGCACGAGGAAGCAGAGCGCCGTCTGCTGTGTGACGTGTTGCCGCGCGCGATGCGCAGCACCGCCAACAACAGCCGCGTTGGAAAGCTGAAGGACGACCGCATGCTGCCGATTGTAGGCGCGTTTCTTTCACACACGCTATCCGCCGTCACCGCCGCTGCGGCGAACTCTGACGACGGAGGAGCAGCGGCAGTGGCGACGGAGGCAGCCCTGCGCTACGCTGATGCCGGCGTGTACGTTGGCCTCACGACAAACGACGGCTCGCTTCTCGAGCGCGCAGCCGCTGCCGCCTCCTTGCCAGACGATGACGTCGCGGTGCTACGCTGGACGGCGCAGCTACTTCACCTGCATCGCCGCGCCGTCGCTGCCCTCGCGGAGGGAGGAGGCGGTGTGACGAAGGGGGAGACGGCAGCAGCGCTGCACGTGGCAGACGGCGAGATGTGGCCACGCGTGCAACGGTGGTTCACTTCTGAGGAGAGCGAAAAACAAAGCGTGCCGACGCGCCGACAGGGCAGTTGCGTGAAGGGTGTCTGCAGGCGCTCCTCCTTGACGCAGCACGGCGGCAGGCGGAGTGCGCCGCAACGTACGTGCAGGCTGTCCACGATGGCATCGCAGCGACGCCGCCACCACCGTCACGGCAGACGCGGACGACGTTGTGGCGCCTCACAGCAGCGGCGAGGGACACGCGGAAGAGGACGGCGGTGCACCGTCACACGCGCCGCCGTCGTCTGGTGCGGAGGAGGCACGCCTGGTGGTGGCGGAGCAGGCATGGGCTGAGTTGCACGCGCAAACGCGACACATCATTGAGGAAAGCCTGGAAAAGGTTGCGTCACTGTTGCTGCTGGTGCGTCAGCCTTCGAGCCCAGCACGCCCGTCGACCTGTCTCTCTCCCTCCGCCCTCAGCTCCCTGGCGGTGCTGGCGCGTGTGGGCATCTACCTCGAGCACGACGCACGCACCGCCGCTTCATTCGAGCTGCCGCCGTCACTATGCACTTCACTTGACATCGTCGTCTCCCGCCTCGCCACGGACGCGTGCGCCGTGCTGCGCGGAGCTCTCCCTTCCCCCACCGAGCCTGCCCCTGTCTCGCCCGCATCAGGCCCCTCCACAGCCGTGGCAGGCTCGTGGGTGCAGTGGGTGCTGCTCACACTCATGGCGCGCAAGCAGTGGGCGAGTGTGTTGAGCGTGCTGAAGGCGCTGGACGGCGACACCTCAGGTGGAATCACATCCGCAGCATCGCCGCCGTCGCTGCTGTGCGCTGCCACCGTCGACCCTGCAGTGTTCGCCGCCCTCTACGCTGCGGCGCTGGAGGACGGGGCAGCGAGTGTGTGCGCTTACCTGCGTCCACGTCGTGAGTCACTTTTTTTCTAAAGATGGTCGTTGCGAGAGTCCTTACAAACACCTGAATTGTCACAATCACCGCCAGCTCAACGCTGTGGTAGATGCGACGGAAAAGACTGTTGAACAAAGAACCGTGTGCCAGAAAAAAAGAAAATAGGAAAGCGAGTTTCGCTACGCGTGCATAGCGTGCTTCTGGACCACACAGCCACGACTCCTTTCTCTATTTCGTCGTAGAACAAAAACGATGTGTTTGGCAACGTGTGTATCTCGCTTTTGCTACTACTGTTCAGCAGCCGTTCATCAACGACGACAAGTTTCTCCCTTTTTCTTTATTCCTGTCACTTCTTCTCTACTTTGGTTTCACCTACCTCCTCTCCTTTTTTATTATGTGTGCGTTTGTGGGCCATCAAATCGCGTTGTTCATCGAAGGTAGTGTCGCAAAGTATTTCTTCCCCCACTTTCGAGCGCGAAGAAGCAGCTGTCTCACTGTGAAGGCAGATTCACTGTTGTCCCGCATTCTTTTTTATCTTCAGCATTGTGGCTGTGTGTACTCCGTAGCTCTGCGTCACGCTTCTTCTCCTTCGCCATGCGGTGTTCACGACTGCTGTGCACGGCAACACCCGAGAAGTTCGCCATCCTCGGCACCACTTACCCCAAACCGAAGCGCAATGGCATGGGGCGTGAGAACAAGATGCGCAGCAAGCCCAGCGACAACGTTGCGTGGTACGACAAGGGCCCGGTGGAGTGGCTGCCACGCCCCGTGCGGCTCAATTACGACCAGCTGGACCAGCTGCGCGATTGGATGATGAAGGAGACGATCGCGGGTCGTGCGGAGGAGTTCAACAAGATCCGCCACCTGCACCGCGAGTGGTCGCAGCACCCGCTCATGCCGATGCTCGGCGACGTGGAGCCGAAGTTCCCGCTGAATCTCTACAAGCAGAACCACCGCGCCAAGCACCGCTTCCTCGTGCGGTGGCACAAGGCGAACAGCCCGACGAACTGGATGTGGATGCCGCGGGGGCCGGCGGTGGCAACTCCGCTGCACCGCAGCAGCCCTTCGCAGTTTCCGGAGCAGTGGAGGCAGCTCGCCCGCAACGCCAGCAGCGTCACCGCCAAGTAGGGTGGAAAAAAAGAGGACGAAACGCTGTGCTGGTGGCTTCGCGGCGTGCTCTCTGTTTGCGGCCAGTTGCCACAGCTGCATTGGTGAACCATGAGTCTTCGTTGTTGTTGTTGTTGTTGTTGTTGAGTGGGACGCTTAGCCCACGCTCGCTTACAGTTTTATCTTTTCAAAAGCACACGCACACACAAAAAGAAAGCCCGATAACCTAAAAAGGCCGACACTCTGAAAAAAGGAATCTCTCATACTTAAAAACAGTGGCGGTGGTAGATGGCTCTTGTGCGATGCCCCCCAATTCCCCTTGTTGTGGATGATGTTGCTTCCACCTAAATACGAAAGGGCTACGCTTGCTTCTTTCTAAATCCGCTCCTTTGCTTTGAAATGTTATGCCAATGCGTTTCCGTTTGCTTTCTACTCCATTCGACTGCTTTGGTCTTTTCTTACTGTTCCATGTCTTCCTCACGAAATCGCCGGCTGTAGCTACGGTTTGAGAAGAAAGAGCAGAGTTGCTGCACCGTTTTCCTCCCTCTCTTTCACCTTTCATGTGAGTAGTGCCGTTTTATTCCAGTACCTCTCTTTTTGCGCACCTTGCTCTACTTTTTGCAAAAAAAAAAGTAAACAGTGTCTTTTTTTCTCTTTGTTTGTTTCCTTCGCCGTTCTGTCTCTCTCTCTCTCTCTCTCACTCACTCCACAAAGCATCTCCGTCGCGTGCGTCCTGCGCTATCTGTCATCTACAAGATGACGTCCGACGCGTCGAAGCCGAAGAAGAGCACTTGTCAAAAAGTGCTCGACATTCTGTGCACCGTGCTCTCGCTGCGCATCATTCTCGTACTCATCTACCTGATCATGTTAGTGCTGCTGTGCGTCATCCAAGCCATCTCCCTCTTCTCTAGTCCAAAGATCGACATCCTCAACATCGAGGCGAGCACCATCGTTGGTGCGCAGGTGACCGCCCTCAGCAAGACGTGGTACGCCGTGAACATCCCCATCTACGGCGCAAACGCCACGGCGCAGATCGACATTAAAATGTGGGCCACGAGGCTGGACATCAACATCGCCATCCCCTACGGCTACGCGCCGCAGAACATCTCCCAAGAGTACCGCGTGCAAGACGTCCCGTGCAAGGAGTTCCGCACCGTCTTCAAGAACATGCAGGTCTTCAGCTTGCTGTCGATCTTTACAGGCTTCATCGTTCTTCTGCTCACCGTCTCGAACTTCTTTACGCGCATGTTCCTGCCGCTGCTGTGGTTCTTCGTGTGGCTCGCCGTCGCCTTCACGGCGTCAATGACGGCGATGATGTTCAAGCTGCTGTGCGACGGGGAGTGCTACGGCGAGCCAACTGCCATCCCACCTTTCACCAGCCTAGCGATGCCAATGGGCGGCTTTGCGCTGGCCATCATCTGTTTCGAGTCCTACCTGATCACTTCGCTCATGACCGTTGTTTTTGTAATTGCGCAGCCCGAGTTTCGCCGTACTGGAGAAAGAAAGCGCCGGCGAC
>AUXI01000774.1:0-12131 GCA_000482105.1 Crithidia acanthocephali | reverse complement strand
CACGACGGAGGAAGCCAAACGTCGACCACCACGACCACCACCACGACTACAGAGGAACCGACGACTACCACGACGACGACAGAGGAGCCGACCACGAGCACCAGCACCAGCACCAGCACCAGCACCAGTACCACCACAAGCACGACGGAGGAGCCAACGTCGACCACCACGACCACCACCACGACTACAGAGGAACCGACCACTACCACCACGACGACCACGGAGGAACCAACCACCACCACCACCACCACGACATCAACGACCGAGGAACCAACTACGACGACGACAACCACGACAACGGAAGAGCCAACCACTTCCACGAGCACCACCACAAGCACCACTACGACCACCACGACCACCGCCTCCCCATCCCCTCAGAAGTCAACGTGGTGGATTGCACTCGCGGTGGTTTTGCCGGTGGCCGCGGTTGCGGTGGTGGTGGTGGTGGTGTGGTGTTGCTGCTGCACCGGCCAGGCTGCCACCGCCGCCCTAGCCGCCTCCAACGCCGCCGGTGCAACGTTGGCCGTCGGTGCTGCCGTGAAGGCGGCAGATGCGGAGATGCAGCCGCGAGCTCTTTCAAACGCTTCTGCGCCGTCTACCGTCGCCACCGCGCGGCGGCATGTCAACCCACTCGCCTCCTCCCCACCGATCCCCGTGGCGCGTGTGGGACCGTGGGTGGCCGGCGACCCGGCTCACATCAACCGCTACAACAACCGCCCCTACCAGGTGAACGGCATCGTCCCGTGGACCGGCCGCCCGCCGGTGCTGCGCGGACCGCAGCCGACTTGCGTCATCCCAACCATCGAGCGCGACGGCACCGTCATCCCACGCGAGGAGCGCGTCTCACCCGGGCTGGGGCTCTTCGAGACGCCGAAGATTTACGTCGATCCTTCTCAACCCCCGCAGCCGGTCACAAAGCCACCGTCAGTCACCGCGAAGGCGGCCAGCTTGTTGCACTCGACGGTGCGACGCCGCTCCACGACGCGGGCCGCCACGCCGCCGCCGACGACACCGCAGACGCGCCTGCAGTGGTTTCACCAGCTTATTCACTTTACCCCGCTAGATCACTCGCCTCCGCTTACGGCATCTGACGAAGAGGCAGAGGAAGAGGAGGAGGAGGACGCCTTTGCGAGCGACGTGTGCACCATCGCCGCTCCACAGCAGGCCGCCGTGGAAGGAGATATTTTTATGAAGGTGGACGCGGGCGATGGCGAGTGCAGCACCCACCGTGCACCGCGGCCACAGGAGAGAAGCGGTCCGATGCTGCACCGCACCTACCTCCCCACCCCGCCCTCGTCCACTAACGCTGCGGGCGAGAACAGTGCGGTGTCGACGCTGCCGCAGCAGCAGCTCTCCGCGCAGGCGCTGTCAGTCTCCAGCGCACGGGAGGCCGCGGTGCCTTCTCCGCTGTCCAGCCCACTCTACCGAGGCTACTCGTGGCGCTCCGGCGGCAGCTTCGACGGCGCAGGCGACCTGGAGCCACCGCACTTGCCGTAGATGCCACTCTGATTACCTCCATTCTGCGCCAAGAAAAAGTTTTAGACTTGCATTCTGTCTTTGCTTTCAAGGACACGTACAAGTGTGCGAAATGAGGTCGGATGTAAGGATGGAGTTTGTTGTTGTTGCTGTTTCATGGTGTTGGCCTCCCCTCCTGACGGGACAGGCACGAAGGCAGAGGCTCGACAAAGTAGGTTTCAACAAGTCTTTCCTTTTTGCTGGATTCTCTTTTTTTTTCCTTGCTATGTATTGTGTTGCATAAAAAGCCTTTTTTTTGTGTTCTAGTGCTCTAATCCGTTTTTTTTTGATCCATTTTTTTTCTTTCCAGTTCTTTTCTTTGTTAGAACTACCATCAGTGCAGGTGGTTCTTTTTTTTTCTTTCTTTGTCGTTTTTATCCGCTAATTACCTTTCATGCCTCCACTCTCTCCCCTCTGCTTAGTGGAAGGCAGCGATGTAGTACTTCACAATTTGAACCAGGTAAGATAGCGTACTATTTCTTTTAGATACCTTTTGCATGTATAGAAATGCAACGCAACGCTGAATTCACAAGGTCAGCGTCGAGCTTTCTCCTTGGATTCAAATGCGGATTGCTCTCTCCTACTAGTTTTTCTTTCTTTTGCTCACCACCGTTATTTCTGTGTTTAGTTAATGGAACCTTTTTTTTGTTATATCTGTGAACTTTTTCAGCTGTGCGGCATACATGTGCTTACGTTTTACTATCCTTTTAAAGCAAAGCTGACTGAGGCAAGGCACCACATCTGTATCCCGAGCGGTTCATCGGAGATGCCGAGTGGCCAAGCAATGATGAATCGCTTTCCCCACTGCGCGTGAGTCATGGCGTTACTGATGCGGCCAAACCGCCTACAAAAAAGGTCTTTTTTCTCTTTCGAGAGGTAACGAATGTGCTGTGTCGGCGCATCATGTATGGTCCAGAAGAGTAGCTGTACTGCTGGTGGACCTTCTCCGTTGCATGTTATTCCTTCTCAAAAGCGCAGGGCACGGTTGCATAGAAACTGCTGGTTTCTGGCAGCGGCAGCTGCACAACATCTCTGTCTATGGAGGCCGCAAGGTTTCTGAAAACGTCTTCTTCTTTCCCTCGCTCTTCAACTACACAACCTCCCCATTCACTGACGAACAGCACAAAGCCACACACAACAAACGAAGCCGTGCACGCGCCTTCCAACGGCAGCAGCGAAGGAGCAAAGAACTACCAATACCCGTGGCATCATGACGCTTTACCCAACAACGCCGAAGGAATGGTTGGGCAAGCTCGTCAGTTTCAACACCATCTCCTCTCTATCAAATCTCGAGATTCTCGACTACATCAAGGGCTACCTCAAGACCTTCGGCATCGAGTCCACCTACATCTACAATCCCGCCAAGACGCACGCCAACCTCTTCGCCACACTGCCTGCGTCGAATGGTGCCACGCAGGGCGGCATCGTGCTGTCGGGCCACACAGATGTTGTGCCGGTGGAGGGCCAGAAGTGGGACTCCGACCCGTTTGTGATGGTGGAGAAGGACGGCAAGCTGTACGGCCGCGGCACCGCTGATATGAAAGGTTTCTTGGCAATCTGCCTTGCCCTGACACCGACCTTCATGAAGATGAAGCGCACCAAGCCAGTCCACTTCGCCTTCTCCTTCGACGAGGAGGTTGGCTGTGCGGGTGTGCCGTTCCTTATCCGGTGGCTGAAGGAGAAGGGCTTCAAGGCGGACTGCTGCCTTGTCGGAGACGGCGATTTTATCGTGCGCACCGCCAGCAAAGGCGTCAGCTCATGGAAGGTTGTGGTGCACGGCAAGGCGATCCACTCGTCGATGACGCTGATGAACACGAGCTGCAACGCGATCGAGTACGCTGCACAGATCATCACGAAGATCCGTCAGATCGCCTTGGAGTTGCGTGTGTCGTCCCCGCAAGATCCACACTACACCTGCCCGTTCTCTTCCATGTCTGTCGGCCTCATCAAGGGCGGCAACGCAGTGAACACGGTGCCGGCGGAGTGCGAGTTCGACTTCAGCGTGCGTGTGACGGAGACGAGCGTCGCGAAGCGTGTGGAGGCGGAGGTGAAGGAGTACATCGACACGACGATTGTCCCAGCCATGCGCAAGGAGTTCCCCGAGGCTTCGGTGGAGTTGCGGCGTGATTGGGATGCCCCCGCCTACAACGCAAAGGAGCAGCACCCATTCACGTTGTTGATACGGGAGATGCTGCGCGATGTGGATGTGCACAAGACGGCGGGGGCGACGGAGTGTGGACACTTCGAAGATGGGTTAGACATTCCAACCATTCTCTGTGGCCCAGGCGGCTACGGTGCCCACACGCCAAACGAGTACACGGAGGTGGCGCGGCTTGACCGCTTCTCCACGTTCGTGGTGGATTTGGTGGACCGGGTGGCAGGGGACACGGCCGTATCGTTCTGCAAAGTGTAAAATAAAAAGCTGGAAACCATCACGCTGGTCTTGGTGCGTGATTCAGGTTTGCGGCCGTGTATTCTTCCTTTATCGTAAACATCACCAAACAATGCAGCGTTTCTTTTTTTTTTCGTTACCACATAACTCTAAAGTCAGCGAAACAGTGTTGTAGACATGCCCGTAGACGCTGAGCATTTGTATACATTTTTTATTTTATTCTTTACGCAGCATTCGTATCGGAGAGAAATACACTGGTAACGTGTTCTTCTCAAACGATGAGTTTGCCAGGGTTTCAGATGACGGTTTTCTTGCCTTCAATCCTGAGGGGTGCTGCTCGTATGTGGCGCTCATGGGTTTTTTTTTTTTCGTTGAGGGGCTGGCAGCAAGAGGCGGTAGTGCTTGCTCTTTGCGATGACGCACGAAGTCAGGCTATTAACTACGGCCAACAGCAACAACAACAACACGTGACGGCTTTGATTTCTCTCTCAACAAAGGCGACAAACTTAGAACGACTTCTCGCAGAGAGAGAGAGAGATAAGACCGTGCATCCAAAACACAAGGGCAGCACACGAACTAACGACTTTTTGTAGCAACCATACGTTTTTTATTATCATTATTATTATTATCATTCGAGACACTTTAATTCTTCTGTCTTTGTTTTTGGCATTTGCCGAATGGTGGTATCACCGGCTCCGCAATGCGCCGTCAAAACTAAAAAAAAAAACCACGAAGAACAGAGGCATGGGGGTTCCCATCTACGCACACTTGCAAGAGAAAGCAGTGCTGTTGTCTTCCTGGCAAGTGGGACCAGCCGTGACAGAGTACCTCACCACTGTTTGCATGAAAAACAGAGGTATGGAGAGTGCGGTTAGCGAGTCGCCGTTGCTTTCCTTACTCGATTCATGAGAATTGTCGAGCCGTAGTGTGACTGTAGATTAAAAAAAAAGGAGCCTACTCAGTCAGCAGGATTTCAGGCAAGCGTCTTCTTTTTGCGCCTCTTACTCTTCCCTTTTTTTTTGGGAAGCGGTCGAAACAGAGGAAAAAAGGAGGAGAAAGGCTGCTTTAATAAACTGCACGTGGTGTTCACGTTCCTCAAACTCTTTCATGAGCTGATAACTCAGGTTTGTGTACTCCCGTCGTTTTCTCCTCGCTTGCTACTCGTGCAATTATTGGCTGTCCTGTTTCTTTTCTTCGTCTTTGGGTGCACCGCAAAACTGCCTTTTCCCGGGCAATTATTTCGCTCCTTTACCATTGTTGTTTCTTGGGATTTGCGGTTTTAGACCCTTCTCTCACAAACGACTGCATTTGCATCAGCAAACCGTGTGAAGCGACACACGAAGAACCCGCATTCAAATCCGACACCAGGTCATCCAGACGGCCACTGAATCTTTCGATCATGTCCGACTACCCAAAGACACACAAGGCGTGGCTGGGCAAGCTGGTCAGCTTCAACACCGTCAGCAGCAACTCCAACCTCCCTCTGCTGGACTTCATCAAGGGCTACCTCAAGACCTTCGGCATCGAGTCCACCTACATCTACAATCCCGCCAAGACGCACGCCAACCTCTTCGCCACACTGCCTGCGTCGAATGGTGCCACGCAGGGCGGCATCGTGCTGTCGGGCCACACGGACGTGGTGCCGGTGGAGGGCCAGAAGTGGGACTCCGACCCCTTCGTGGTGGTGGAGAAGGACGGCAAGCTGTACGGCCGTGGCACTGCTGATATGAAGGGCTTCCTTGCGGTGGCCATGACGCTCGTGCCGACCTTCATGAAGATGAAGCGCACCAAGCCGGTCCACTTCGCCTTTACGTTCAACGAAGAAACTGATTTTCTTGGCGTTCTTTTACTAACCAAGCACCTTGTCGACAAAGGCTTCAAGGCGGACTGCTGCCTTGTCGGAGACGGGAGGTACATGGTGCGTACGGGCAGCAAGGGCTTTGGCTCATGGAAGGTTGTGGTGCACGGCAAGGCGATCCACTCGTCGATGGCGCTGATGAACACGAGCTGCAACGCGATCGAGTACGCTGCACAGATCATCACGAAGATCCGTCAGATTGCGGTGGACTTGAAGAAGAACGGCCAGCACAACCCGGACTACATATGTCCGTTCTCTTCCATGTCTGTCGGCCTCATCAAGGGCGGCAACGCAGTGAACACGGTGCCGGCGGAGTGCGAGTTCGACTTCAGCGTGCGTGTGACGGAGACGAGCGTCGCGAAGCGTGTGGAGGCGGAGGTGAAGGAGTACATCGACAAGGAAATTATCCCAGCCATGCGCAAGGAGTTCCCCGAGGCTTCGGTGGAGCTTATTTCTAAAGAGCTGCTCCCCGCTTTTAACGCCGATGAAAAGCACGCCTTTACGAAAATGGTGCGTGAGATCGCTCAAGATTTCGTGATTCGCAAGGCTGCGGGGGCCACGGAGAGCGGGGTGTTGCAGGAACGTCTTGGAGTGCCAACCGTCATTGTCGGTGCGGGTGAGTTTGGGGCACACCTGGCGAACGAGTACACAGAGGTTAAGATACTCGATAAAAGCTTCAACTTCACAAAGGAACTGGTGTCTCGTGTGGCGGGTGAGAACGCAGTGGGCTTCTCGAGACTGTAGCAGTTGATCTCAAGATAAGTGTCGAGTACGACTGAATGGTTCTTCTCGGGTTTCATGTGTACTGGTTCAGGCTATTGGTGCTTAGTATGAGCACTGTGCGCTTCTCTATTCAGGAGCTCTTTTCCCTGCTTTCTTCCTCGTGTTTTTAAGGCTGAGGTGCGTGAGTTTTTCCTTTATCGTTCTTTTTTTTCCTTTTCTTCCTTTGTGCCTATGCTCTTTTTCGTTCCACCAATCCTCTTAGTTTTGCTATCCTTTTTGTTTCAGATGTCAGTGATGAACAGTTTACTGGACTGTTATGCTGCACTTGATTCTTTTAGCGAAGGATGAAGACACACGGCGACATGTTGTATGTGCACTACCTTTTTCTTTTATAATTGTTAACCTTGACTTTTTTTTTGTGAAGAACTGAGTTGCAGGCTAAAAAGCTTGTGCATAATTTTCCATTATCGTATCTCCCGTGTTGTTATATATTTCTACAAATGCTCTAGTAGTTTTTCCCTTTTTTCGTAGGCAAGGACATGAAAGCCTTCGAATTCCACATCTTGGCCCTCTCCTTGATGATCTCTAAAAAAACATTTTCATAGTTGCTCTTGCTGAAGAAGAGTTTACCGAGTATGTTATTTTGTTTCACTAAGCAAAAAGGGAAAGGAAAAGGCAAAATCAAACAGCGACCATAGCTGCACAGCCGTTTTTTTCGTAGACTCCTAAACACTGTGGTGCAGATAGAGAGAACCGATGTCTATTATTTCCGTAGTGGCAGCAACATTTCTGCGTGGGTGCCCTACTTGTCCTTTTTTTTTTCGCTTTCTTTTAAGTAGCGCTTTGCTACTGTCGTCGAACGCATTCACAACAACCGGCACGTTGGATGAAAGAGAAGCAAGGCATCTGGTGTTGCTTGCAGAAGTGAGGCTTTTCCTTCTGTTGACTCTCTCGCCTTGGTTTTGCACTCTCCTGCCATACCAACAGTACTCCATCCTTCATCTCCACCACGTATCTTTACTTTTCCTCTCTAATTGCTCATTTGCTTTTTCCTTTGTGACGTTGTATCCTCTACCGCGTCATCGAAAGGGTTTTTTTTTTGCTCTCTTTCTTTCTTTTGCGTTGTCATCTGAGACTGTCGCCCTCTACACTTTACGATCCTTTCGGATAACCTTGTGCTATTGACAACCAACGCAAAGACACAACAAGAGCACGTCAGTTTGCTGGGCAAGACACACACACACACACACATAGCTCCACCGGCACTGCAAAGAAAAAAAGAGTGATTTCTCTCTTCTGATCCTTTTCACATCATGTCCGACTACCCAAAGACACCGAAGGAGTGGCTGGGCAAGCTGGTCAGCTTCAACACCATCTCTGTCAACTCAAACATCCCGTTGATGGACTACATCAAGGGCTACCTCAAGACCTTCGGCATCGAGTCCACCTACATCTACAATCCCGCCAAGACGCACGCCAACCTCTTCGCCACACTGCCTGCGTCGAATGGTGCCACGCAGGGCGGCATCGTGTTGAACGGTCACACAGACGTGGTGCCGGTAGAGGGCCAGAAGTGGGACTCCGACCCGTTTGTGATGGTGGAGAAGGACGGCAAGCTGTACGGCCGCGGCACGTGCGACATGAAGGGATTTATCGCGGTGGCCATGACGCTCGTGCCGACCTTCATGAAGATGAAGCGCACCAAAGCCTGTCCACTTTGCCTTTTCCTTCGATGAGGAGGTCGGCTGTGCGGGTGTGCCGTTCATGACCAACTGGCTGAAGGAGAAGGGCTTCAAGGCGGACTGCTGCCTCAACGGCGACGGATGGTTTGAGGTGGTGACGGGCAACAAGGGCATGTTCTCATGGAAGGTTGTGGTGCACGGCAAGGCGATCCACTCGTCGATGGCGCTGATGAACACGAGCTGCAACGCGATCGAGTACGCTGCACAGATCATCACGAAGATCCGTCAGATCGGCGTGGATCTTCGCGACAATGGACCACAGGACCCACACTACACCTGCCCCTTCTCCTGTATGTCCCTTGGCACGATCAAGGGTGGCAACGCGGTGAACACGGTGCCGGCGGAGTGCGAGTTTATTTTCAGCATTCGCGTGACGGAGACGTCGATTGCGAAACGTGTGGAGGCGGAGGTGAAGGAGTACATCGACACGACGATTATTCCAGCCATGCGCAAGGAGTTCCCCGAGGCTTCGGTGGACTTCACACCGGACTGGTTCGCCCCCGCCTTCAACGCAAATGAGCAGCACCACTACATCAAGATGGTGCGGGAGATGCTGCAGGACTTCAAGGTGCGGAAGCTGCCAGGTGGCACGGAGAGTGGCTTCTTCCAGGACCAGCTTGATATCCCCACGGTGAACGTGGGCCCTGGCGGCGTTGGCGCGCACCTGGCGAACGAGTACACGGAGGTGCAACTGCTGGAGAAGAGCTTCAACTTCACGAAGGACTTGGTGACTCGTGTGGCGGGTGAGAACCCGGTGGACTTTTCGAAGATGTGAGAGGGACTGTGACACTGTTGGTTTCTGTTTTCGGGCTTCTAGGCTATTCTTATTTTTCCTCTCCTCAACACTAGTCGGTACGTGCTCACTCTTTAACTAGGAGAGGGGAGACAGTTTCTGGATTCTGTTGTTTTTGAAGCGGCGAATGAGCAGGTGCAACGTGTGGTGTGCAGAGGCATCGAACAATTTGCGCTTTCCTTTCAATACGCGAGAGTTCCTTTGTTTGCGTTCATACGACTCATTTAAACGTTTTGAAGCGCTTTCTTTCACTTGTGATATCGCTTTCCCATCGTAATAATAACATCGCGTTAAAGTACAGTGTTGTATAATGTACCTATTGTGGTAGTACTCTTTCAGCCATGGTTTTTTTATCCCTGCCCACGGCTATATTCTTATCTTCTTGTCCCTCTCAAATCGTAAAACTATCGCCATTTCCCCTTTTTTTTTCTCATTTGCTTCTTGTTTACTGCCATTCAATATTAAGACTACAGAGGCTGGTGTTTCTCAGACACTTCTGCTTTCAGCTTTGTTTTCCTCTTTCTCGTCTTCAAAGGCTTTTCGAACAGCTTGATTTGTCAAGTAAGCAACCTTTCTTTTTTCTCCTCTTGTGTGTGTGTGACTGCGTTCGATAATAAAGAAACAGCAGCAAGGTTTTTGTCGCTCCTGATCAAGTGTCTTGTACGACAATTGCGCCAAAGAAAATAACAGCTAAACAGAACAGCAAACATCATTTATGTATCGCGCTACTCAGCTCTATTCAAGTGCACAGAGGGAGAACTGCATCGGCCACGCATCACACAAAGGAGAAAAGGGAGTGGAGTTTACGATTCATGTAGTTAGTCGCTTGTTTCTTGCACCTGGACGAAAAGTGCGGAGTTGCTTTCCTTGAGTCTCCAGGACTGCCACTCTTTCTTCTTTTCGGTGTTTTGGCGCTTTTTTAGCCGAATCCCGTCCGCTGACTCAGAAATAGTTGTCTATTGAATGCATACGCGAATAGCCGCTGCGGCGTCGTTCTCATGCTGTGCCGCCTTTCACACTTTCCCTTTCTGTTACTAAACGCTACTCCTTTCTTTTTTGTTGTTATTTCACGCTTCTGTGGTTTGGTGCAACTCGAGTGGAAGTAAGTAAAAACACACATTCCTTTTCTTTTTCTCCTTTCAGTCGCCTCCACTCCGCAATAGCAAATACGAACCCGTACGACTATTCTCTATTCCGTTCAACAAAGGCACGCTTTTTCTTTATTCTCACATCATGTCCGACTACCCAAAGACACACAAGGAGTGGCTGGGCAAGCTGGTCAGCTTCAACACCATCTCTGCTAACTCAAACATCCCGTTGATGGACTACATCAAGGGCTACCTCAAGACCTTCGGCATCGAGTCCACCTACATCTACAATCCCGCCAAGACGCACGCCAACCTCTTCGCTACACTGCCTGCGTCGAATGGTGCCACGCAGGGCGGCATCGTGATGTCGGGCCACACGGACGTGGTGCCGGTGGAGGGCCAGAAGTGGGACTCCGACCCGTTTGTGATGGTGGAGAAAGACGGCAAGCTGTACGGCCGCGGCACCGCTGATATGAAAGGATTTGTGGCAGTGTGCCTTGCCCTGACCCCGACCTTCATGAAAATGAAGCGCACCAAGCCTGTCCACTTTGCCTTTTCCTTCGACGAGGAGGTTGGCTGTGCGGGTGTGCCGTTCATGACCAACTGGCTGAAGGAGAAAGGCTTCAAGGCGGACTGCTGCCTTGTTGGAGACGGTGGGTACAAAGTCGGTACGGGCAGCAAGGGCTTCAGCTCATGGAAGGTTGTGGTGCACGGCAAGGCGATCCACTCGTCGATGGCGCTGATGAACACGAGCTGCAACGCGATCGAGTACGCTGCACAGATCATCACGAAGATCCGTCAGATCGCGGTGGATCTTCGCGACAATGGACCGCAGGACCCCAACTACACCTGCCCCTTCTCCTGTATGTCCCTTGGCACGATCAAGGGTGGCAACGCAGTGAACACGGTGCCGGCGGAGTGCGAGTTTATCTTCAGCATTCGCGTGACGGAGACGAGTGTTGCGCGGCGCGTCGAGCGGGAGCTGAAGGAGTACATCGACAAGGAAATTATCCCAGCCATGCGCAAGGAGTTCCCCGAGGCGTCGGTGGACTTCACACCGGACTGGTTCGCCCCCGCCTACAACGCAAAGGAGCAGCATCCATTCACGAAGATGGTGCGGGAGATGCTGCAGGACTTCACTATCCGAAAGGCGGGCGGTGGCACGGAAAGTGGCTTTTTCGAGGACGACCTTGCAGTGCCTACCGTTATTGTGGGCCCTGGCGGTTTTGGCGCGCATCTGGCGAACGAGTACACGGAGGTGCAACTGCTGGAGAAGAGCTTCAACTTCACGAAGGACTTGGTGTCTCGTGTGGCGGGCGAGAACCCGGTGGACTTTTCGAAGATGTGAGAGGGACTGTTGCGTGCAACGGTATAGTGGAATGTTTGCGTGTTTTTAGTCCTTTTGGACGAGTTATGCTCCTTAGGGCATGAAGTTTCGAACATAGTTTTTCTCCACTGTTGATCTGTTCTGAAAGCGCGCGCGTCTTAGTTTCCCTCTTCTGATTCCATGTGAGCACTTTTTTTTTTTTTTTAGTAGTAACGACGATCGTAGAAAACGTGTTGTAGTTGACATTCTTGTCTTTTTGTTTTCTACCCGTCTTTGTTTCTTGTCTCTCTTTTGTTTCTCTTCAGAAAAAATTTCTACTTTGTTTTTAAACAAGTTGTGTGTGTTGTCTACAAAAAAAAAAAAAGGTTTCACTCCCTGTTTAAGAGCACTGTGTTGTAGAAAGCTCTCTGTTTTGTGCTCACTCGTAAAGGTAGTGCAACCTCTTCAACACACCTACGGTTCCTCCCATTTCTTACACCCTTATTTTTTTTTTTAGATTCACTTTATCGCCACTATTAAGCCACCAGTAGGAGGATCTTCTTTTTTATTCGTTATTTCCTTCTCTTGTTCCGAGGGGACAGGTGTAGGAGTTTTACTTTGAGCAAAAAAACTAGATCCGTCTTACAGCAGAAAAATCGACCTTTCTTTTATTGTCATATATATATATATATATATATATCTATTGTTCTTTGT
>AUXI01000773.1:0-12141 GCA_000482105.1 Crithidia acanthocephali | reverse complement strand
CTTACCTTCCTGTTGAGTTGCTTCACGCAGCCTCCTCCCCACAATTGCATAGCAGCACACAACACAGACTCGCACGTGAGTGCACACCCAAACAAACCGTGAGTCTGCATCGCTTTTCCTTTACTTTGCTTTTATCTCACACACACTGTCACTGTAGACTCACAAGACACTATCGCTACTCCTTTCTCTTTCTCTCGCTTTCTCTGTATTGCAGGCATCCGCATGTCGCTTGAAACATGGGCCGTTGCGGCAGTCGCCATCGTCGACGTCGAGGGCAGCCCCCTTCTTCTCCGCACCTACACTTCCCCGAAGGATGTGCTGAACTCCCCCGCCGCCCCCCTGCATGCCCACCTCTACGTCGGACCGGAGGATGTCGTCAAACTGCATTTTGTGCTTTTTGCCTCCCTCGATCGGTGCGAGGAGCTGCGAGAGGCGAGTGCGCTGATGAAAGACCCCTCCGCCGCAGAGGCGGCGACGTCGCCGCTGACCACGATGGGCCAGCAGCCACCACCGCCGCCCTCGTCGTCACCATCTCGGAACACCAACAACAACAGTAGTAGTGGCAGCAACAACAGCAGTGGTGTGGGGCGGGGCAATACCGTGAAGGTTTCTCCAGCGCCGTCAGCACGCCCTGGAAGCTCCCCGAGTCCGCAGTCTGCCGCCACCGCTGCCGCCGCCACCGTGATCGCCAACGACTCCCTCACCGCGTCCACCGCCGCCAACGCCGCCGCGCGGCTCATCTCCCCCACTACGGACGCGCGCTTCATGGGAAAGCTGCTGGAGAGTCACCGCATGCGCTCCTACGGCTTCTGCTCTGCCACCGGCATTCGCACGCTGCTCGTGACGGTCGGCAGCGATGCACCGGCCGATGCGATGGTGCCCCTGTGCCGTGCCCTCTACGAGAGTGCCTCGTCCGCCCTGTGCAACCCTTTCCGCTCGCCAGCGCAGAGCTACCACGCGCAGGAGCAGCTGCTCTTCATGTCCTCCCTGACGGAGTGCAGTGACCGGCCAACCGGCGGCAGCGGGGCCGCAGCCGCAGCCGCCGCAGCAGGCGCCTCGACATCCTCGCCGCTTGATGGGGTGCAGAGGACGCCGTCGCTGAGGCCTGGCGGCGCGGTGGCGAACGCGAGTCTCACGGCAGGCAGCATCAACCGGCTGCACCTGCCCAGTGGGGCGGTGGAGTGGAGTTGGCCACGGGCGGCGCCAACGTCGATCGCCTCCCTCACCGCGGAGCCGACGCTGGCGCTCTCACGGAACTTCAACACACAGATGGAGAGTTTGCTCTCGAGCTTCACGGTGACCTCGCGAAGCTGCATCGTGCGTTGATCTCATGCACCTCCCTTTTGTTCCTTTTTTTGTTTGTTTTCTGAAAGGGACGTGAAGAACTGCACGGCGCTTTTTGTTGTTACGCTCATGTGCGTCACGGCCGGTGATGGACCTTGACCACTTGTCGAACCAAACTGTCTTTGAACTTGTACGTTGCCATACACACACGCACAACAACAACAATAACAGCAGAATAACGAAAACAAATGTTTTCGCTGGTAAGAAGAGAATAAAAAAGGCACTCTCTCTCTATACCATTAACTGAATCAGTGGTGCGAGTGGATATGCGAGTGTACGTACTGTAATGCAGCGCCACCACTAGGTGATGTCAAAAGCCACGAACGATCGTCTGTTATCCAAGCAAAGCTGCGTTTACTTCTGTGCTGCGCCAGCGCCTCCACTTCACTCCCCTTCCTCTCTTTCTGTTCTTTTTGCACCGTGCTTGCTCCTCTTGTGTGTTTTAACCTCTTTTTTTTTTTCGACCGTCAGTACTCTTCGGCGCCGTGTGTATCACACTCTTGTTCTGATCTTGCACTGCATTCTCGCTAGCTAGCTCTTTTTTTTTCCCCCGCTTGCTGTTACTAACATTGGCATTTACGCACACTTTGTAGATCAGCAGCAGTCGTCACGGCCTGTGCTTGGCTGTGTTTGCGGCACCGATTCTTTCGACAAATTGCTTTTTTCTTTTTTTTTTCTTATTGAGCGGTCCAGCACGCGTTTCAGATAGTTTTTTTTTTTTCAACCTAATCACATTTCTCTTCTTTCCTTTTCCCGTAATAGTTGACCAATACCAAGAGTTTCACCAGCCTCACCGGCTTCCGGCGCATCTTTATAGAGACAAGACAAGATAGCGAGGAGATTCTTCTCTCCTCTTCTCTTTCCCTCTCTTCGCTCTTCTTCACGTGACGTCAACGTGCTTTACGATTAATTAATAATCTTCACCCTCAAACACATTAGAGAAAAAGAGAAATCTACGTCCCAGACACTATGAGTTCCGTAGAAGAAATTAATTCCCTGGCGGAGTGCCTCTACGCAAACCCAGATCGAACGGCGCGGCAGCAGGCCGAGGGGCGCCTGAACACGCTCACGCAGGAAAACGCCGACATCGCGCCGCTGAAGGCGATCTTCGAGCAGTCCAGTAACCAGTACGCCCTCCTCTTCGCCGCGCAGGGCGTCGTGGCGTGGTTTAAGGCAAACCGTAAATGGCTCTCAGATGAGCAGCGGTACGAGGTGGTGGTGCTCGTGTGCGGCAGCAGCGTGCAGCGCGTCAGCCTCGCCGGGGCACCGCGGCACGTTGTGCTGGCCCTCATGACTGCCTACGCGAAGTTGACGAAACTGTGCTTTGAGAAGGGAAACTTTTTAATCGAGGCGGCCACTTTCGCGCTGCAGCTGCTGTACGACACGTCCACGGCCTACCGCCGTCACGTCGATCAGAATGGCGGCTGCGGCACGGCGGGGCCAGCCGGTGCCGGTGGTGGCGGCAACACCACTGGCAGCAGCGGCGCAACGCCGGCTCCGCAGGGTGGCGGCGGTGGCCACAGCTCCGGCTCCACGCCACTGCCCGATGGCTCTGCTTCTGGCAGCGGCAGCAGCTCGCCGTCGGGCTACGTCCTTATCCGCCACTCCCGCCAGCCACGCACGCAGCTGAGCAACGAGGACGAGCGCGGCCGCATGTACTACATTGCCCTCGTTCTCCTCTCCACCCTCGTGAATGAGTTCAGCAAGTACGACTCCTCGAAGCAACAGACGTACATGAACTTCTCGACGCACCGGCGCTGCAGCAACAACTTCCGCGATGAGTGCCTGTTGGACTTCTTCACTGCCGCCGTCGCGGAGCTGGAGGAGGTGAACTATTCTTCCTCCACCGTCGCCGAGGTGCTCGCGCTGGTGAAGGACATCATGACGTTTGACTTCATGGCGATCACCGTGGACGAGACGGAGGAGGCGCTCTCCTCGCAGTTCCCCAGCACGTGGAAGGACACGCTCCTCGCCCCACGCACGCAGCAGGTTTTGTGGGGCCAGCACGCGGCTCTGCCTTTCCCCTACTGCGAGACGCTGCTCACTGGACTGACCAGCCTGTGCGGCATCCGGCGCACCTTCTTCGACTCAACGGACGACCGCGTCGCGTACCTCGACACCACCCTCGGCTACCTCGTCAACACGATGCAGCTGACGGACGGCCGGCTGAAGGTGCCGTCCTACGTGTCGGAGCTGGGGGAGGCGTGCTACCGCCTCGTGGCGCCGTTCGGCTACCGCGACCTTCACCTGAGCAGTGCGTTCCAGCCGTTTATCAACGGTGTCCGCGCCATCTCCCTCGACGTCTTTCGCATTCCTTTCGGCCAGCCCGGGTCCTTCACCACTGCCACGACGCTCCTCAACTTCTGGAGCCGCCTCGCGACGTCGCGGCGCACCTTCAGCATGTCGGAGGAATCCCCGAAGGATTTGGAGCTCATCTCGCCCGAGCTGGTCGGGTGCTTCTTCGAGGCACGCATGCAGTCCTCGAGCAGCCGAGGCGGGGACGGCGCCAGCGGCGGCAACAGCGGTGGTGGCACCAGTGGCAACAACGGCGCCGCTATGGAGTACACCATGGAGAGCGACGAAGACTTTGAGGCGACGATGGATTCCATCCTCTCGCAGACGGACGCCGTGGGCAACCTTGCCGTGCTGGACCACGCCCGCACCATGGAGATGCTGGCCGACTACGTGAACCGCACACTCGGCCCCAGCGTGCTGAACAGCCCGAGCGCGACGGCGTGGCTCTTCTACCTCGCCGCGGGTCTTGTGCGTCACGTGTTGAGCGCCGTGGAGGATGTGGCGGTGGAGGCGAGCTCCATGTTCTTCGTCTTCTGCGTCGACTGCGCGAATCACCGCCGCAACAGCGGTGGCGCCACCGTCGGCTCGCCCCTCTACAGCCCGTTCGTGGAGCGTGCCCTGCTGCACTTCCTCACCATGACCCAGAGCGTGCTCAGCTCCTCGCGCCTGCACGAGGCCCTCGGCACGGTGGTGACGAACGTCTTCCAGTCTCGCACGGCGCTGTTTCAGTTCATCTTGAACAACACCGGCCACAACATCATGCGCGGCGTCAACGGCAGCCAGGACGAGGACTCGGCGCAGATTATCCGCGAGTCTATCGAGCTGATCCGCAACGCGTGCATGGACATCCCAAACTCCATGCTGGCGGAGCTGCACCTCGAGCTGCCGCCGGTAGTCGAGCTGCCCCTTGCCCAGTCCCCGCAGACCTACAAGCTGCGCACGAACCTGCACGCGATGCTGTGGCGGCTCTCAAGCTGCGGCCCCTACTCCACCGACAACCTCGTAGCCTTTCTGCAACCGGTGGAGCTGTGCATGCAAAGCACGCTGAGCGGCGGCGGCGGCAACGACGCTCTCTACACCGCCGGGTGGATGCGTGACCTGCGTGGTGTGGTGCTGTCCCTGCGCGACGTCGCAGACGGTCTGAGTGATTTCGTGGAGTGGGTCTGCGACCACGCCAGCTCCTTCCACGAGTGCCTGAGCCGGCCCGCGGCACAGAGCAGCATGGTCATCATCTCCTTTCTCCGTTTTCTGGAGGAGCTGGTGACGCAGATTGGTGGACGCTACACCCTGCCCTGCTGCACCGCGCACAACTCGTGCGGCCTCCTCCTCTTCCGCCACATCTGCACACTGATGCAGTCCGTCATAGAGCGCTGCATCACCGACGAGCACATCCAGCGCGTCTCGAGCCAGGGCGGTGGCGGGATGGTGGATGGCGCCTACGAGATGATGCTGAAGCCGCTAGCCCTGTCCTTCAGCATCTTACGCAAGTGCATCCAGGGCGGCTTTGTGCCGCTCGGTGCCATGTACTACTACAACGATGACACGTACGACAACATGCTGCTGGGGCTGCTGCGCATGGTTGGCGTGTTTCCGTTCATCTACTTCAAGGAGTACAGCAAGGTGTCCTACGCGGTGGTGAACATGCTGCGCACCGTCACCGAAGAGTTCGCGTTCCGCCCGCTGACAAAGCTGGACGCCAGTGAGTTGGAGAAGGTCATCTCCTTCGTCGTATACCTCTGCGAGGATGTGGACACGCAGACCGGCACGCTGCTGCACGGGCTGTCCTTCCTCAGCTTCATCGCCGGGCTCATCCGCGAGGTGAAGGCGCTGTCAACGCAGGTCGTCTCCCCGTCGATGGATGCGCGGATGCGCGGCACCTCCGGCACGCCGCCGCCCTCCCCGATGCAGCTGCCTTCGTTCTACGCCAGCCCGTCCGGCCGCCTCTCCGGGACACCCGGCAGCATCGGCGGCCGCAGCGGCGGCGGTGGCGGTCGCTCTGCCGGGCCCGCACCAGCAAGGTCGACACGCCTCGCCCGCGACGCACTTGCCCGCACGCTGGAGCCTTTCAGCAGCCTGTGGGAGCGGCTCATCTCGGTTGCGATGAACGTCATCGTTTGCCAGGACCGCGCACTCAGCGTGAGCTGTGCGGTGGTCTACCCGATCTTCGAGACCCACCCGCCCTTCTGGTTCGCCTTTGTCGAGAGCTTCGTCGGCACTTACCCGGAGCGGAAGCAGGGGACGGTGCGGGAGGCGCTGTCGAGTCTCTCACACGCCGCGGAGTCGCAGGACAAGTTTTTCTCTGAGGTGTTCACCTTCCGTCAGACGATGCGCAATCTGTAGAGAGCACGAGAGGCAGAGAGGGAGGGAGGGAGGTCAGTGACGCTGGGGTGCTTCTCGGATGTGATAGTGCTTGTGCTCTTTTTTTTTGAAATTGGTGTGGCTCGTTTTGTTTGGTATGCCGTGAGCATTTGTTGCTTTTTTTATTTTGTTTTTGTGCCTTTTCGTTAAATGACTGTGTTGTGTTGTTGCCTTCACTCGAGCGTTCGAACGCGGGCAAGTTGCTCTGCGAGAAGGAAACGGTCGGGTGCCTTTGATGCCTCGTATGTGCCTTTTTTCCCTTTCTTGTGTATTGTTCTTTTTTTTTTTACTTACACACGCACACGCACACCCAACTACAATAGATAGGGGAGGAGAGGAGAAGACCGCGGTGTCCAGCACTGAGAAGCACTTTGCCTGAGCGTGGGTTGACCTCACTCGGCATTTGGTATCCCTTTTCTTCCCATTACACGCACACGTATACACAAGCACATGCGTGCCCAAGCAATCACGTGCTCCAACACGCAGACCTGCAAGCGTACTTGCTGTCGCTGAGAAAGCCTTAGAACCCGTTTTTGTCCGGTTCTGACCCAAGGAAGAACATATTTACGAATTGCATAAACCTTAAAAAGAAGCTCAAGTCATTGTAGGTGGTTCCTCGTATTTTTCTTCCACGCCAGGAAAACCGTCTCATTCTCTTCTGTTTCGCTGCCTCGGGTCATCTTTTTTATTCACTTTAAGCAGTACTACCTGTGCTACTGTCGGCAATCCAATATCTTCTAGATGACAAACAAAAAGAGCGTCGCCTAAAAAAAAAAGAGAGAGAGAGAGAAAGAAGAACAACCAACAAGTGTAGGACGCACTCGGAGCCAGTCTTTGCTCTTTGCTTGCATCTGTAAAGAAGAGAAAAGCACGCTTGTCTCAAACTCTGTCCATTTCACTGGTTCACTCTGCCTCCCTCTTCCATTTTTGCTGCACGTCTTTTGCCGCGTAGTTGATTGGAGTACACCTTGCAACACGCTTCATTGCTGCTTCCGTTATTGACATCAGCCCACTTCAGCGGATAGCTTTCTTGTGAACACTCATCCACTCACACAAAACAACCACCACCACTGCCACCATCACAGCAGCACAACAAACCAACACCAAAAAGCATCATGTCGAACCTGAACAAGAGCGCCAACAAGGAGTCGCAGGGCAGCTCTGCGTCTACGCTGACGGTGGAGGAGGTGCGCAAGGAGTACGCCAAGTTGCTCGATCCGAAGGAGCCGCTGGACAGCCGCATGCGCGAGGTCTACCGCCTGAAGGAAAACTGCCTGAAGACCGTGCCGGGAGTGCTGGTGCTGCTGGAGGCGGTCGATACCACCGACTCCGTGCTGCTGCAGCACGAGCTCGCCTACAACGCCGGTCAGAGCGGGATGGAAGCGGCGGTACCAGAGCTGGAGCGCATTCTGCGCACCGCGAGCTACGATGTCGTGACGCGGCATGAGGCGGCCGAGGCCCTTGGCGCCATCGGCTCGCCTCTCGCCCTGCAGGTGTTGGAGCACCACGGCAACCCGGCAACGGAGCCGGAGGAGCCCATCCGAGAGACGTGTGAGCTGGCGCTGGCCCGCATCGCGATGAAGGAGAAGAAGGGCGACGCAGCCGTGGCGCCGCCGCGCGACTGCGCCTTCGTCTCCGTCGACCCGTCGCCCGCCTTCGACGCTGCCGCGGACGGCGACGAGCCCGTGCCGCAGACAGTGGAGGAGCTGACGGCGGTGCTGCTGGACACCTCCGGCAACACCCGCCTCTTCCGCCGCTACATGGCGATGTTCACGCTGCGCAACCTCGCCAACGACGCTGCCGTGGCGGCGCTGTGTCGCGCGCTGCGCGAGGACACGGTCTCCGCCCTCTTCCGCCACGAGGTGGCCTTCGTGCTGGGGCAGCTGGAGCACCCGAAGAGTCAGCCGGCGTTGATTGCGTCACTGAAGGACGAGGCAGAGGCACCGATGGTGCGCCACGAAGCCGCGGAGGCTCTTGGCGCCATTGCAGACCCGGCCACCCTGCCGGTGCTCGAGACCTACGCAACGCACTCGGAGGCTATTGTGCGGGACAGCTGCGTGGTGGCGCTGGAGATGCACAAGTACTGGTCAAACTTCAACAGCCTGGGCAACCAGCACGCCGCGGAGACGGAGACGACTGCTTAGTATAAGCAAATGAAAGAGGAGAGCGAGAGATCGCGAAAGGCCGTGTCATCACCACCCGCCTACTTTGATCTTCGACGAGGGTGTGTGTGTGTGCGTGCGTATGGGAGTGCCTTGAGAACACCCGTCGCACAAGTGGCAATGCGTAAAGGAGAACACAACATTCAAGCGACCGGTGTTCGATACTTCACATGCAGCCAGTGTTCTCTCGTCGCTACATTCTTTGATTTGAAGGAGGAAAATCCGCTTTTTTTTCCCGTTTTAAATTGCCGTCTAAATAAAGTCTGTGTTAAAGAGTCTTTCTAATAGAAAAACTGGCCAAAGAAGGTAGCGATGCACGGTCGCGCACCTGTGTTCGCGCGTGCCGTCCCCTTTTCGCTTGTGTGCGTGTCTGGGCTGTGTTGTTTTGCAGCGTCTTGATCCCTTTTCCGTCTTCCATCCTTCCCTCGGAGTTTGAGGCGTGTGTGTGCATGTGTGCACGCACTGTTGAGCTGTGGCTCACAGATGTGGAGAAGGCACCACTGACGAGATCGCCGCTGCACCGGCTAAAACAGCGTCCCCTCTTTTCAATTGTCATTTGCACTGAATTGTCGGATCGGAACCGTAAAGCCGGAAACATTAATAAAAAAAAAGTATCTTCTAAAATGTGCTGTGGAAAAGAGGTGGGTGAAACGAGGAGGATGAGAGGCACACGCGACAAAGAAACTCAAATCTCTACAGACGAAAGAACACATCAGCTCTTACCCTGCATCTTCGGCAACAGGTTTTTGGTTTCACATCTTTGCTCCTCAGCTTGCTTTACCTTTCTTTTTTTTATAAAATTATTTTATCCAACTTGTTATGCCAACGTCCTTGATTGCGTGCAACTTGCGTAGTCCTCAAAAAAAGAGAAAAAAGACAAACGAGTTATTGAAAAATGTTATGTGAAGTGAAAAAAAGGAACAAAGAGCTCGCATGAAGGATGAAAAACAAACGCTTTAAGTCACTTTCAAGAACAGTGAGAACACAGAAACAGTTTGCATGTGCTTGAAAGGAACGCGCGAAGTATTACGAGGCAGGGACGGAGTAAATGGCGACGAAGGGAAGAAGGGAAACAGAGGGCAAGCACACACGCACGCACGGGAGAAGGCGTGAGTGTGCTTTGTCGGACTATAGACTCACAGTAGCAGACAACACACCGGATAATGCACGGATTTTCTATCACTTTCGAGTTGTGTTTTTGCTGGTTGTACGATTGCTTTCTTCCACTTTTACAATCCTTCCTGCGCTACCCTCTACTGTCTGTCTCCTCTGCTCCTACACGCGATGCAACTACTCTGTCCTCGACTTTTCGTGGGCCATTTTTTCTCACTTTTACACGACAACACAACACTCGCGCAAAGCAACACGCAAACGTACGCAACGTTTCGTTCAACTCAAAAAACCGTCACTCGAGACCTTTTGCATTGCTCACATACAATACCCCCTCTTCTTTCTTCTTTTTTCGTTCGTAATTCTCTCTTTATTGCTCTTTGCACCACAATGGGCTTCGCGACAGCGCACGACACTTGGGTGAAGCCAATGGCACGGGATGGCATCATCTTCACGCCTATGGTGTGTTTCTGGTTCACCTGCCAGTACATCTTCACAAAGCAGTTGCCGAAGCGGGTGCCAAACTGGCAGAAGCTGACCACCGAGCAGAAGGAAGACATGATTGTGCGCAGCTGCAGCATTGTCAACGGCTGCCTCATGTCCTTCTCCGCCGTGCTCTTCCTTGCGAACTTCATCAAGAGCGGCGGCGTGCTGTCGAATGACATGTACGCTGCCATGCCTTACTACCGCTTTAGTCGGGTAGCCATCTTGGCGTACTTCTTATGGGACATCTTTGTGTGCTTCTACTACCGCTGGTCCGTGGCGTGGAAGATCCATGGCTTTTGCAGCTTCATCGGGTGCTACACGCTGCTCTTCCCTTTCTCCGAGTTCTACGCGGGCTACTACACGGGGTGCTTTGAGCTGAGCAATGGTTTCCTGCACGCCTCGATCATCATGCGCGTACTTTGCGACATCGCAGACAAAAAGACACAGAAGCCAATGATTGAGAAACTGGAGAAGCGGGCGACGCTGTGCGAGTACGCCTTTGGCGGGTTGTATCTGCTCATTCGCGTGATCGGTGGCACGTACGTCACGGGCAGCTGGCTCTACAACGTCATCGGCAACTGGCGCTCCGATGCAGTGCACGGCGGTGAACCCGGCTACACGCCGCGGGTGCACAATGAGGTGGCCACCGGAATTGCCGTGGTGGCCCTCTCCACCATCCAGCTGTTGCAGTACATCTGGTTCGGCGAGATCGTGAAGAAGGCGTTGGGGCTCGGCAGCTACGCCCCGGCGGAGGCGACCGACACAGCGAAGGAGAAAAAGGACAAGTGAGACTACCCTTCTAAACCGATCCCTCTCACTTGACATTTTTTTTTCTTTCGCACCGTCAACGAGGCTGTCACTCCACTTGATCTCTCTTTGGAGCATCATCTCGACGTTTCTTTTCTTTTTTTTCTGTTCTGTTTGATGCCTGTATGCGCACGTGCTTTGTTTTTCCGCCCTTTCTCCTTTGTTGCTTCGTGGTCGGTGTTTCAGCAACACCTGCAGTGCGTTGTTGCATTCCTTCGCGACATTGCATGTGCGCCGAAAAGCACGTGCGTGAAGGATGGACACGTATGCTGCGGAGAAGTAGCTGTAGATCATCAGTACCACACATAGGCGCGTTTTTGTTGTTTCACAAGTTTTTTTTTGTCTGTTGCACATTCCAGCTTTAGATTAAAAAACGCTGCTTCTTGCGTAGGCAGCTGAAAGCAACGAAAAGAAGTATCACTACGAACTGACAAAAAAAATATGAAACTGCTCGAGTTTTTATCACAAACCGTCACACAACTTGGCTTGACCGTGCAGAAACTCTTAGTGAAGGCATGTCCCCTTTTCTGGGTTTTGCAATGCGAATGCTTGCTTCACCTTTTTTTTTTTTGGAACCATGCTGAGAGTGTCGTTCTCAGTGAGTGTGTGGATGTCACATGACTGTGCCGCGCTTATTGATGTGTGTATGTTTGTGTATGTGTGTGTATGGTCTCCAGTTGAGCAGCATCACGCTTGTCGAAAAAAAAAAGGTACTCGTCTGTCTTTCTCACCTCTTTGCTTGTATGTCTCTCCCGTCTTTTCGTTTCTATGCAATCAAATCATATTGCCCCTCCATTAGGATGACGAAAGACTATTCGTGGCCCCCCACTTATTCTTTTTGATTTCTTCGCTCAAGCACCATCATACGAACTTAATTCACACCGTGTTTCACATTCGTTCTTCTTCCCTTTTTTCTGTACTGCAACTTCTTTTTCTCTCTTTTTTTTGTTTTCAGCATTCGCGCGACTCACCTTCCCGCTCCCTTTTACACTTCAAGTTGACATTCACGCGCTTTCGAATGCCCATTTCAGCGTGTGCGTGGCGCAGCCACCGCTACACGACGTGGCTCGTTGCGGCTCTGCTGGTGGTGTGGTGCTCCACTGCGAACACCTTCGCAGCTGCTGCATCTTCCACCGCCGCTGTTGAGCTAACCTGTGAAGGGGATGTGCCGTACTACACCCCCGAGGAGGTGACCAACACCCGCAACTTCCTGCTCGCCTTCACGGAGGGCATGTTCCCCATCACCTCGCTCTGGACGTGCTCGAACTTCTGCACGTGGGACTTCGTGACCTGCTCTCCGGAAGGTGTGGTGGTGGACATGTCGGATCAGATCATCATCGGCGATCTGCCCGCGATGCCGTCGACGGTGGTGGGTGCAAGCGTGAGGGTGACGCACCTGGACTTCTCCAGCAACGCCGACATTTCCAACCAGCTGCCTCCGAGCTGGTCCTCGCTGACGGCGCTCAAGTACATCTCCGTGGCGGCCACGAGCGTCGGTGGGCTGCTGCCGGCGTCGTGGGCCGCGCTGACGAACCTGGAGGTGGCAGACTTCAGTGAGACGCAGATCACGGCGAATGTG
>AUXI01000772.1:0-12146 GCA_000482105.1 Crithidia acanthocephali | reverse complement strand
TATCTCTCTCTCTCTCTCACTCCNCTTCTCNTTTTCCCTCTGCTTCCTTGCATCTGNACCCCACCACAACCACATCACACAGCTATAAAAACCCCGCTTTCCGTGTGTGTGTTCCTCTCTCCCGTTCATTACGCATCACGCTGGTGCACATCTGCATACGTGTTCAACGAAAGGAAATTCCGGAGTAAGACGCAACCGTGTCGCACTGCTGCTGTTAAGCCATCCGCAGTCTGCCTCCCCTTTTTGCTTTTCACATCCATAAAGCACAACACAAGAGAAGAAGAAGAAGGGAACGGAGTAGGAGGTGCTTTCATCTCACTCGCCTCAAACAATCTCGTTTACTCTTCACCGCCGAACCCCCATCGTTACTCCTCTCTTCGCCTTTTTCTTGTTTCTTTTTTTTCACTACACCAGCTTCCTCACCGGCGTCGTCATGAGTGTCTCCGAGGACGCGCAGAAGTCACGGCAGTCCGTCCTGGACGTTGGCCAGCGCAACCACCTCGAGGCGATGCAGGCGGAGGTGCGCCGCAACAACGAACAGCTGACCACGCTGCGCCGCGAAAACAAAGAACTGCGCTCCGTCCTGCAGCAGACCCTGCGCGGTCAGCGCAACATCAGTGTGGAGGATCACTACGCGAAGGAGGAGGAGCTGCTGCACAATAAAACGTGTGTGCTGAAGCGCAGCCTCAACGCGGTGAAGGCAAAGAATGCGGAGCTGACGAAGGAGATTGAGAAGGCGGCCGAGGAGAACACGTTTCTCCAGCAAGAAGGTCACGGGGCAATGGAGGAAGACTCCGCCGTGGCGCACAAAATCCGTGCGCTGGAGAACCGCCTTGACAAGTGCCTTGTGAAGCACAACGAGGTGAACACGATTCGCCGCACCTACGAAACACTGTTGGAGCGGCTGCAGCTGGAGCAGGCGGGCTTCAACACGCAGGTCTCCTCCACCGAGCAGGCGCTGCAGTGCGCGGACAAGGAGCTGGGCGAGCTTGTGGCGGTGTGGAAGAGTGCCGCGAAGGCGCGCGATGCCGCCAAGGCGGAGGTGGCCGACTTGAAGAACCAGCTCTCGGCGGAGCGGCAGAAGCAACGCAAAGACCTTGACGAGCGCCGCGCCTTCATCGAGTCGAAGCGGCAGCAGCTGGAGAAGAAACACGAAACCATTCTCCAGAAGCTGACGCAGCAGGAGGAGCGACATGCCAGGGCGACGCAGAGCGCCGCGAGCACCAGCGCAAACCGCCGTCGTGGCGGCCACCGCAGCGGCGCCTCGTCCGCCTCTGCGCTTCGCCCTGAAGAGGTCGAACAGCTGCAGCAACAAAAGGTCGCCTACGTCCGCCTGCGTGACGTGACGATGGCAGCGAACGTGATGGACGTCATCAACAAGCTGCGCGAGCGCACGGCGCAGCACGAGCAGCTGCAGACGACCTCGCACGCGCTGGAGGCGGACATGACGGCGCTGGAGGCGAACAAGGTGAAGCTGCAGGCGGAGTGGGAGGCGGTGAACCACCGCGCAGGGCACGCCCTCGTGTCCGCACGCGTCATGCGCGCCGCACGGGATGCCGTTGGCGGGGTGGGCGGGAAGGCGGACGGTGGTGCGGCGACGGCAGGTGCCGGCGGTGCGATGACGGCCGGTGCCGGTGCCGGGGAGGGCGGCAACGCGGCTGCCGATGACGACGAAGCCGGCGACGGTGCGGCGGGCAGCGGTGGTGCCGCCAACGCCGACAACGCCGACTTCGGCCTCCGCGCCGACCGCCGCCACGACCGCCGTCTTATCCTCGAAGAATTCCGCCAGCACCTGCATCAACGTCAGGAGGAGCTGGAGGAGGCGCAGGAAACGCACGACGGTCTGGCTCAGCTGCTGCGGGAGGTGGACATTGGTGTGCAGTACCTGGCCGAGAAGCTGTCCATCGCGAATGCAGCTGCAATGGCCGGCACTCCGACTGGCGCCTCGAAGCAGGAGAAGTCCGCCACCAAGACGAGTCTCACAATCGACCTTCTGCGCAGCTGTGGTGCAAAGTTGCAGCTGATGCTGGAGGAGTTGTCGCAGGAGGAGCTGGAGGCTGTCGTGCGGTCCATGAACGGTGCGCGCTTCACCATCCCAGGCACCAACGTGCGCGTGGAGGAGGTGCTGGAAGCAAAGCAGCAGCAGCAACTCTTGCGGCAGCAACAGCTCAATTCTGCCTCGCGCGGCCGCGGCTCGCTGGTCTACCTGAATGGAATCGGGGCCGGTCCGGCAGGCAGCTCCAACACACCAGCGGCCGGAGGAGCAGCAGCAGCAGCAGCAGCGTGCGGCAACGCGGCAGGCTCGACCGCCGCAGCGGCTGCAGGTGGGAACGGCCGCACCGGCTCCGGCTCGGCGGCGAACAGCGGGGCCGGCACGGCGGCAGACGACTACCCGGAGAACGAAATCCACGACCGGCAGGAGTTGAAGATGATGGCGATGGCGACGGTGGAGCGGGAGCAGCAGAAGGCGCGGAAGCGGCAGATGCAGCAGCGCCGTAACAAGGAGGAGATGATTTAGGGAACGTGAGAAGGAAAAGAGTGGGGTGCCGATACGTGAGACGCAACAGACACCCACACACACCCACAAACATGTTGTTGCATCGTTTTTTGGTCTTTTTCCTTTTTCTCCTTTTTGTCTCTGGACTTGACTTTTTTTTGTTGTTGTTCTCCGACTTCTCAGCTCCCGCCATCGATTTCTCCTCCGCCGCAACTCGCTCGTCTAAGTGTAAAAAAGAAATGCGATGTATATTGATGATGTGCGCTGATGTTTAGTATGCCTTGGTCGTTAGCTTACTTCTTTCTCCTTACGCTTCTGTTTGGTCGCATGTGTTTTTTTTTATTTCTTGTTTGTCTGTCACTGGGTCGTCTTGCTGCCATGAAGGTGTCCTTCTCTCTGTGTGTGTGTGTGTTTTCCTGTTCGTTTGTTTTCAAACACAACACCGTTGCTTTACGTTTGTGTTTTTTCCTTTCCTTGCGCTTTTTGCAGTCTAAGAAAAGAAAATCCGTAGCAGGACTCTTTTTCACCTTTACTGGACACTCGTCGGCCTGTTTTCTCTTCTTTTTGCTTTCATGTTCTACAGCTTGCACTTCGCGTGTAGCAATCTTTTTCCTTTTTTTTTTGCTTCCGATGTCAGATAACATTACATTTTTCTTTTTCCCCCTGTTGTTTGTTCGTTTGTTTCTCGGTTCGTATAAAGTGCGCTACTCCAACCGCTGTAAGCTACCTCCCCATTCCTTTCTCTCTTTCGACTTTCACATGTATAGCATCGTTGTATTATTCTAGAAAAAAAAAGACGGACTTACGATAAGAAGATGAAAAGCCTCTGTGTTTGTTGAAGCAAGAGCACGAGAGGTTTTTGAGCTATTGCTGTTTACTCTTGTTACGGTGTGTGTGTGTGTGTGCAAGAAGTACCTGCAGCAATTGGTTGCCAGGGTAATGTGCTATGATCTGGAAGACATGTGATGAGCATGCTGTTTGTTTTGAGTGTCGGGCGAAGTGCTGTTGGGGTCTGGCAGGATTGTGACGATTGCCTCCTTGCGTCGCTTCTTCTGAAGTGCGTAAGAAACCACTATTCGTTGCAGATTGAGAGGTGTTGTAGCGTGTGTGTGTGTTTTTGTTGTTACTTTCTCTGTTTTCGGATGCCGCTTGTTCTTTCGTTCACTCCTCCTGTCCTTTCTGTTTACCTTGTTATTTTCATATTATTATTACTATTTGGTGTTCCACGCTTGCTCGTCACCACGGACGCACTGTCCACCTTTTTTCTCTTTCGCGGGGTGACAGTACCGATCTCACAGCGTTGTTTTAGCGTCATTTATAATTTGGCTCTTTTTTTTTTACTCCCTCTTTTCTATCTGCTTTCTGCAAGAGGCTGCGACGTCAAGCCTCTTGCCAATCCAATACTCTTTTCACTTCAACTGTGCATGGCCGCACGCACTCGTACAGTTCGGTCTAGTTCTGCTCTGTGTCCAAATACCCTACACATACACACACGCATAGTTGAAGGCGCTGACTCGTTAAGATGCGAGTTCCCGCCAGCGTCGCACCCGCAGCGTCGTCGTCGCCGCCGCCTGTGTTGAGAGACGTCGACCCGCCGCACCTCCACCTCCTCCAGTGCTTCGCCCTGGCAGACCTCCTCGACCTCGCTCCATCTGTCCAGCAGCACATGGCGCTGGCCGCCGCCACGGAAGCCGCAAGCCCCGCCCCACCGACGCCGTCCCCCGCGTCCACCTCGGACGATGTCACCCGTCTGGCATCCCCGACTGCACTGGAGAGCATCATGGTGGTCGCGGTGATGGAGCAGGTGAAGGCTGGAGCAGTCACGCCTGCACCAGGCAGCGGCACCGCCGCCACGCTGCCTCCCTCGACGGTGCGTCTATCTGCGCTGGAAGCACCGCCGTGGACGCCATCGGCAGCGTTCGTTTTTAGCTCTGGTGGGGAGCTCTCACCGTCATCGACAAACACGTCTCCTGGACAGCAACCACCACAGCAGCAGGGGTCCGGATCGGCTTTGTCCTTTTCTCTACTGCCGCTGGTGCTCTCAACCAGCCAAGGTGTTGCGCGTGTCGAGACATTGCACCCCACCTTCGCCCTTTATCTGTTAAGTGCGTTGCTCAGCGCAGCCTGCTGCACAGAAGACGATACAGACCTCACATCGGCGCAGCGAGAGAACTGTCGAGGCGCCTTCCTGCACCTCCTGCAGCTCTACAGTCCGCTGCTCCTGACACGTCAGCACGACCTGCGCGCCGCCGTGCGTGAAGTAGTGGAGCTTGCCGGTTCTGCGCGCGACGCCGCATCGCCCGGCAGTGCAACAGGCGTGGAGTGCTTACGGCAACACGTTGTCTTTCGCGGCCCCACGCTGCGGTGGGTGACGGCCTTCCTTTCATTCCTTGCCCGCACCGTCGATACCCTTGCCGGACACAGCCGGCGAGCAGCGTCAGCGGTGGCTGCGCAGACGAACGCCCGCAGCAGCGACACAGCAGCTTCGGTGACAAGAGCATCCCACGGCAACACCCCCGTGAAAGGGATGACGGGCGGCACCTCGTCTGCGCAGGCGGAGGTCCGTGCAGGCAGCCAAGCCATTCCACAGCCGGCAGCAGAGCAGGAGGCATCGGAGGCCGTGTGGTTGCTGCAGTCCCTCGGCGTGGTGCTGTCGCTGGCCGGCATCTCTCTGACGCATAGGGAAACGACAGAGTTGGAGGGAGAGGTGGGCGCCGCGAGGTGCACAGGAGGCGGTGCGTCGCCGATGGCGGCGGCGGCGGCGGTCGAGGCAGCCACCCTCGAAATGCGAACGTCGTCGCACGACGCCTGCGCCGCCTGCATCAGCACGACAGAGGCGCTCGCCCTCGCCGTGGAGCTCGCTCGCGCACACCAAACGCCGCCACTGCCGTCGAGCACCACCACCGCGTCACCAGCGGAACAGATCCGTCCGCTGGTCCTGCACCTCCTGTCGACGCTCGCCGTCTACAAGGCAGCTGAGGGGGGCCATGGCGAGACGCCGCAGCACCGTGATGGCGCAGCGGAGGTGCGCAACGATCTAGCCGCAGGTTCAGCTGCCGACCAGTGCTTTACGGAGGAAGCGCAACTGTTCACCACACAGCTTGTGATGCAGCAGAAGCAGCACCATCGACTCCTGGCCGCTGCAGAGCGAGCGGTGCAGTGCGTTCTGCGGCTGCCATCGATGCCGTGGCCATCTCCCGCGCTCCTCGTGGCGCTGTGCGAGGTGACAATCTATCAACTCACGACGCAGCACCGCCAGCGCCGTCAGCGGCTGTGGGAGCTTGTCGCGGAGCAACACGAGGAGGAGGCACGGTGCGGGCGGCGAACACTTCTCTCACAAGCGGTCACTGCAGACGACAGCGTGGAAGTGGTGAAGGAGGAGGAGAAGGCGAGCGCGGCAGCTCCCCCTCCCCTCACTGGGAAGGCGGCCTCTCTTGGTGAGGTGGTGTGGTCGGACAGTGAAACGGTCGAGGAGGCGGAGGAGGCGGGTCGTGCGAGCGAAGCGGCATCACCCGCCGTCTCTGCGGCCACCGCCACGCAGCGCAGCACCAGCATCGAGTCGTTGACACTGCTGTCTTCGACGCACGCGGCCGTCGCCGACTCGCCGTTACAAGCAACGGTTGAGTCAAGGAAGGAGCAACAGATGCCACCTGCAAGACCTGACCAACAGCAGCAGCCGCGACCGCCGCTGCAGCTGTACACACCACGTGCCAGCTCCCTCAGCCGCTCGGCGCAGCTGCGCGGCGTTGACGGCGGCACCGCAGACGAGGCCGACCAGCACACCTCCGACGCTCTGGCGCGGCTCCGCGATCCAGTGCGGTACTTCTCCGCTGCCCGTTCGATGGAGCACCTGTGGGAGCTGCCGTCACGGGTGCCGCGGGTGTGGACACCGGCGCTGTCCACCGTCATGGCCTGCTGTGCCCTCTGCCTCCCACCCTCATCCACCGCTGTCACACGGCTCTGCCTGCTCACCGGGGAGCCCCTCCCACCACCGCACGAGAGCGCAGACGCGGAGACGCTGATGGTGCACTCGGCGATGTCGTCACCGTCGACGCAGTCCAGCACGCGGGCAAGTCCGCGTGCGAGCTTGCTGGACTTCGGCTTTGCCCGCCGCCGCGACTCCGCCGTCGCAGCAGCGGAGGTCCGCCACAACGGCGCCAGCTCGGAGAAAAAGGTCGTTGTGGGTAGCGAGCTGGCCGATGGTGTGCGTGCGTCTATGGTGGAGGCAACAGCGGCGGTGCACGCCACCGCCACCCCGACGTCGTCAGCGCAGGATGCGGCGGCGGTCGGTGCGCTCGCCCAGTGGCACCTGCGAGGGCTCATCCGCGAGCTGCGCACCCCTGCAGACGGCATCGAATACACCGCCGAAGCGAACGTGGCGGACGGTCGCGTTCGCGGTGGTGCTGCCCCTACTGGGAAAGCAAACGTGGGGTACAACTCGATGCTTCCTGCTGGTCTGTCCGCCTCGTCTGCGGTGCCGAGTTCCGCCGGGGCGGTGGGAGGTGCGTCGTGGTTTGCGGCCTACACGCAGGCAAACAAAACGACTTCAGCGGCAAGAGCAACGACGACGGCCCGTGGCTGTTCCCCTGCGTCCACGGCGGCAACAGCGGCGGACGCAAGCGCATCCAATGGCACTGGTGCCGTGCTGCGTCAGATCAACGCTGTTGCCATCCTGGCCAGCTGCTTTGCCCTGCAGCACCTCCTGCGCGCACACGACACGATTTTCCTTCACGCACAGCTCGGCGGCACCGCATTGCGGGAGCTGCGCGCCGGTGTGACGAGCGCGCGTCGTCTTGCAGGCGGCACGGCTGGGTGGGTAGCTGGCATGCTGCAGTGCCCGCCGTCGATAGTGGCGGTATCCTCTCCGGGACGCGGGTGGGCAGGGGGCGGTGCGGTGCATCCAGAAGCCTCCGCTGCGCAGAGCCAGCGAAGCCGCTCGCTGTTGGGCGAAGTCAGCCTCGCAGGGCAGGGCGGTGATCGCAGCGTGACGGCGGTGCTAGACGCTGCGGTGCTGCACCACCACGAGCGGACGAGGACACAAGCTACATTTCTCAGTCCTTTCCGAGCCCACCACGCGGACACGACGGCCTTTCCGGTGGTGCCCCCCGCCCTCACACATCGAAGGATGAGGTGGAGGACACCGGGACAGCTTCAGGCGGTACGTGTGCGCTGACGGAAGCAGTGCTGGTCGCAGCCTCCTTCTTGGGTAGTCGGGTGGTGGCTGTGGCCCTTCCCCCACTGCAGGCGTCGCTGTCAATCACTACCATCGTAGCAGCAGCAGCCGCAACCGCGAGTGGTTCAGCTTCTGTATCACACAACAGCAACGCGGAGAGCGTGTCTTCTTCGACGTTTCTGACAAAGGTGCAGGGAGAGTGGTGTGACGCACTGCAGGCGTTGGCCGGCGTAGTGCTGGACACCCACCGCGTGCACCGTAGCCGCTGCACGATGCCTCTGCAGCAACAACAACGGCAGCTGGCGGAGGTGACCGAAGTGGCCGGGCTACGCGAGCGCGCATCTGCGTCGCCAACGTCAGAGGTGTGGCGTGCCGGCAGCCCAGGCAGCGCACGTGAAGGCTCCATAAGGACGTTCCGCCCGCTCCACAGCGTCGACTACTCTGAGCAGTCGAATGCACCGCTGCAGCAGCCTCCACCTTCCACAGCCCCTGCGCCACCCACGCAGCCGCCCTCGCTCTCCATCGAGGCACAGTTCGGCATTGGTACTTTTTTTCTGTCCCTCGTGCGTGCGCTGCTTCAGCTGCGGTCCGCCAGCGCCGGGGCTTTCCACGACACACAGCGATCCTCCTCATCCCCATCGCCATCCGGAATCACAGCAGCTGCAGTGGTGGAGCGACGCGTGGTGCAGTGTGTCTTTGCCCTTGCAAGTGTCATCGACGAGTTGTTGCACGACTACACGCACCGCCCACCGGCCGCCCTGTGTGATGTCCTCGCGATGCTGTCCACCATCCAATTCCCACGCCCATCTGCGTCTCGTAGCAGCGACAAGCAGGACGGCGAAGCGCGTCGGGAGAGCGTTGACGCCGCGGCACCACTACAGCAGGCGTCGGATACCCTGTGGGCGGCTCTGCGGTGTACGCCGTACTGGGACACGCAACGATTTGGTGCGTTGGAGGCGGCCAGCCTGGCGTGGAGTGCACCGCACGCGTCCCAGGGAGGCACTCCATCTGTCGCCGTCCACACACCAGCAGCAGCAGCAGCAGCAGCAGCACAGCGGCGCTCGTCGGCGCCACTCGATGCTGCAACCTCCCCTGCCTGCGCACTCGCCCCGCCGCGAGAAAGCCTCCTCGGTTACATCCCATGCTCACGCGACCCGGCGTCGCAGTCGTGGCTGCCGCCATGCACCTGCACCCACAGCACCAGCGACCGTGACGACCGCGTGTACGCGAAGCCTGCTGGAGTGGATGGCGGCGGAAGACGCGCTCATCCTGGCCACGCGAGCAGATGGTGCAGAAAAGGCCACAACCAGCAGCAGCAGCAGCAGCGCCGATGCCTCTTTGCCGCCCGCTCAGCTGGACGATAGCGCGGACGGGCGGAGAAACAAAGCGGAGGATGAGAAGCAGCAGCTCGCCATTGCGGTGACGGCGTCGTGTCGCTATGGGTGGTGGATGTCCAGGATGCAGAGCGCGTGGGAAGATGCGTTGATGGAGAGTGTGTTCGCTTCGTAAAACAAGAAGAGAGACGCACGCGCTATCTGTCAGTTATCTTTCGTTTCTTTGAAGTAAAGAGGAGTTTTCGCCACTGTGCATTGCATTCTTACGGCTTGTCAGAATGCCCTCCCTTCGTTTTGTTCTCTACTTTCTCTGCTTTGCATTGCGCTTTTTCTTCTCGTTGCTTCTCTTTAGATTGAACGCATAGCAACAAAGGTAGCGATTGCTATAGGATGCTGATGCGCACCGTGTTATCGTGCTCTCTGTGTTGTTGGTATGGAAAGAGCTGTGAAGGGCACAGAATGCTTCCCGCTTCCTCTGCTTTCTATCGCTCCGCGTGTGTCATTGCGCTTTAGTCATGACTCTTTTCACCTTGGCTGTTTGTTGTTGTTTCTTTTCTTTGTCATCTGTTCATCCTTCTCTCTCTCCCTTTTTCTTTTTCTTTTTTATTTTCTTTCTATTCTTCTCGCTGGGCTCGTAATGCGCACCTGAAACCTCCTCGCCACCACCTTGTGGATCAAGGGCAAGTGTTGACTACTTCCCCACTCCTCTGTTCTCAGGTCGTTGACTACACAATAGAATAGAAACAAAAGAGATAAGTGCGACGACGCGTGTCATCACACGTTGCACTGCGCGGTGCATGGCGTCTTCGTCGTCGTCCTCCTACGCAGTCGCAGCGCCAGCCTCTGCGGGCAGCGGTGCCGCTCCCCCGGAGGTGCTTCTACGGGCGTACAAGGCTGAAGTACAGCAGCTGAAGGACGCGTTGCATGAACTGGGCCTCCGCGACACGAGCAGCGGCAGCCCGGGCTTCAACGAGGTGCTGGAAGGGAAGTACCTCGCACAAATCAAGAAGAACAAAACGCTCTCCGTCCAGCTCGGCACCGCGCAGCACCAGCTGGCAGAGGCACAGAAGGCACTGCAAGTCGAACAGGAGAAGACAAAGCGGCTGGTGACGGCCGCAACGGCCATGGCAACCGGCGCGAAAGCGAAGAGGGACGGCGGTGGACGTCGACCAGGTCGGTCTGGAAAGGAGGGGGAGTCGAACTCCGACAGGGACAGCGACGACGATGGCGATAAAAAAGGCGTTGATACGGCGTCCACGGCGGTGCAGCGCGTGTACGATCAGCTGCATCAGAAAGAAATCGCCTTTGCGGAGACACAGCGGGAGAATGCGGCGCTGCGGGCGCTCCTTCAGCGTGAAGTCGGCCTCCGCGATGACAGCAGCGACGTTGACGACCTTCTGAAGCGAACAACGACAACGACAGCCGCGGCGCCGTCGAGTGGCGGCATCAACAGCGCGGGATGGCGCGGTCGTGCAGAGGAAATCGTGCTGCTGAAGAGCAAGCTGAAGGATGCGCAGCGACGGGCAGACGCCATCGCAGCAACAGCAGCAGCAGCAGAAGGCTCGGCTGACATGCCGAACGACAACGTCTCCGTTTTCGGTGGCGGCAGCCACCACGGCACGGACCCGCTGGGCCTTCCCGCTTCCGTGCGTGCCTTCCTCGGAATGGACGGCGGTGCCATGCACGGCGATGCGCGATCGGCGACGACAGCCAACACCGCCGCCACCACCGCAGCAGCGCGTCGGAAGGACGTGGACGACGATGCGCGGGACCGGCTGACGTCGATGCAGCACCAGCGCGCCGCCCAGCAGCGCCAGCGGGCCATCGACGCGGAGCAGCAGCAGCGGCAGCTAGCGGAGGAGAAGTTGCGCACGGCCGCGCTGCAGGCGCGGGTGAAGACGATGAAGTCCGACCTCGACACGCTGCGGGCGTACGTGGAGACCATACTCGATAAAAGTGCCACCGCCGACGAGCTTCTCGATGCCTACAAGAGTGAGGTGCAGCGGGCACAGGAGGAGGTGCGAGAGTGGCAACGGAAAGCAGCCATCGCGGCAGCATCCGTCAGCACCAGAGAAAACGCGGCCTCTGTTGGTGTGAAAAACAGCGCGTCGGCGGCGATGGCGGCTGCGGCGGCCCGCAGCGCACCCTACCGCAACACAGCGACATCAGCAGAGGTAGCAGACGTGATGTCGTCGGCGGCACCGTCGCCGTCTCCACTTCCAGCACCACCACCACCACCACCACCACCGTCGCTGTCAATGCAAAATGTCGATGCTGTGGTGTACGAGTGGGTGCTGCGTGCCTGCCAGGACAGCCCGGCTGCTGTTGTAAAGGGCCGCAGCACACGCCCAGTGCCACCAACGGAGTCTTCACCTGCTGCGGCTGCTCCACCACCACCGGCAGCGGAGGCGCTTGCGGCGGTGCTGCGCTGTGCCTTGCAGCACGTGGCGCAGGTTGAGCGTCAGGCGACGACGGCAGTCGACGGCGTTCCGGCACACGGAGACGGAGGTGTCAATGGCTCTCCTCCTGGTGCTGCTGCTGCACCACAAGTGGAGAAGGTGCTCCTGATGGAGAATGCGTCGCTGAAGAAGCGCATACGTGCTCTGACGGACATGATGGATCGGGAGATGCAGGCGCAGAAAGTGCTGTGGAGCTCGCAAGATGCTCCCCCGACATCAAAGAGCTCGAAATAGAAGTCAGCGATGGAGGAACTTGTTGTTGCCTTTTTCCCTCTCTTCCTTGTTTCATGTATTTATAGCTTTTCTGTTGTTTTTGTTACCTCTGCTATAGAAGAACGAATGCACAACAACTGCTCTCTCTCTCTCCTGTCGCTCTGACGGACTGCTTGCGTATGAACGGCCAAAAAACTCTGCGCGTAGGCTTTTGTGTTTTCTTATTGGCTCTGCACATGCAAAGGAGAAAAGCAGAACCGAACCTTGACATGTATCAACGCACTCCATCTCTATCCCTCTCTCTCTCCCTCTTTCCTTCATTCTTTTTCTTCCTCTTTGACCACCGGATGTCGAACCCAACAATAATCCTTCTTTTCTTCTCTTCTCCTTTACGGACGTAGTAAATTGAAACGACTCTGTCACTTTGATTCTCCTACCAACCGCCCATTCCACTCCCTCCACGCACAAAA
>AUXI01000771.1:0-12202 GCA_000482105.1 Crithidia acanthocephali | reverse complement strand
CAGCTTACGGTCTGAACTCAGTTACGCGTCTCGTCAGTTGAAGTAAAGGAAAATAGAAGAAGAGAATCGGAAAAGAAGCAGCTGTAAATAGTCGGAGCTGCTAAAAAAAAAAAAAAAAACAATGAGCAAAAATAAGAGGTAAAAGAAAACACTGTGGGCGAAAAGGAAAAAAAAAAACACAAACAAGATGCTGCAGAATAGAAACAACGAAACAGCACCCATTCCTTTGTGTACTTTTTTCCTTTTTTTTCCCACTTTTTGACAAGAAAAAAGGAAAAGCACCTTGGAAACTCAGATTAAAAGCAATGCATAAGAAGAGCCAGGAAAGACAGCACTTTCTTTCCGATGAGCTCACCCACTACAAGTTATGACGCCAAAACAAACAAAAAAAACGGATGCTACACATTTTTTTTTCATCACACATCTTGCAAACGGGCCGATAAGTCACTGAAACAAGCAAACAAGCGAAGACCACTCGGAGTGCAAACACTCCCCTTGAGAGATCAATCGTGAGGACAACACACAAAGAGAGAAGTATTCGATGAAATCTGGCCCAAGAAGGTGAGCAGAAGGCAGCGAAAAGAGACGTGAGAAGGTGTGAAAAAAGGCGGGTATGTCCCCATATTTCCTTTCTTGAATACCTGTACCGCACGCTCTCTTGCTGTCTCTTCTCACCTAGCAAAAGCCCATTAATTGAAAAGACTTCGTCGTTGCTCATGGTGTTGCTGTTTCTCTAATTGCGCTTTATTATCGCCCTTTTCTTTCCTTTGCTCTTGAAGTCGGGTTTAGAGGTGAGAAACAGAAAAGAGACAAAGGAAAGCTAAAAAAAAAATGCGCAAAGCAGTTTGCAGCGGTGATGCGTGAGAGAGGGAAAAAAAAGCTCCGTGTACAAAAAAAAAAAAAACCTGTAGGTTCACGTGGGTCGGGTGAGTCCGCATCGGCAGTGCATCTGCCACGTTCCGTGACAAGAATGAACAAATCGTGATGCTTCCTGTACTTATTTTTTTTTTTTAAGCTTGCTTAGTTAGAGTTTCTTTTTTTGAGATGAAAAAAAAAGAGAGAGAGAGATGTGTCAGATGAGCACTTGCATGCACAGGTCTCTCATAGTTGCAGGGTGAAGTAGAAAAAAAAGGGGCTGTTGACAAACGCTACGCTATGTACTCGCACGTCAGCGCACTACTTCCACCTGCTACCTACGAAACTGCTGCAACGCTCATCCACACACCTCTGTTTTTTTCGCCTTTTTGCACACCACCATCTAATTCACTGTTCTTCTCCTTGTGAAACGAATGATGTAGAGTGTGTACAAAAACTTGTAATAGGTAATAAACTCATTCAGGTTAATTGAAGCAAAAAAACATCGACGGAGTCGAAACTCAAAAAAAAAAAATTGTGAGGTTCAAGGGCGGGTTTGTCCCCAAAAATTTCCCTAGGAAGAACTCGGAAAACAAAAACAAAAGCAAAATAGTTAGGTTTTTTTTGTAAGGCAATACTTGATAATGGAAAAGGTAAAAAGAAAAAAAAATGCCATGTAATGATGGCGATAAAACGGAACAACGGGAAAACAGAAAAGAAGCCAGGCATTCGACAGCGTCGTCCATCATCTCCGACTGCTTTGTGAGAAGCAAAGCAGAAAGAGAAGAATTTGACAACAACGGTGTCTGGCCATCTCAGCGGAGTACAGTAGATTGATTGAGAGAGAAAAAAAAGAAAGATCAACAATAATAAAAAGAAAGCGTACCAGACATTTGAGCAGAAAAAAAAAAGAACACTCTAGAACAGTTGCTTCGCTTTGGTGTTGTTGTTGTAAACATCACAGCATTGAAACAAAACGCTTCGTTGAGTGTGTTGTGTAACTCACTCTGGCACGTAGATAGAAAAAAAAAGGAGCGGACGACCGTTCAAGACAGCACAACACATGAGCGATGGAGACAACTCTCAGTTTTCCTCTTGGTCCATTGTGTGTGTGTGTGTGTTTGTGCTCGAGATCACCGCTCCTTTCGTGTTTGTTGGTTTGTGTTCTCCTTTGTGCTTAGTTCACCTCACCGTAGATGGCAGCGACCGTGCCAAAGACGACTGCAATCACACCCGCAATGAGCAGCAGGTACGTGCAGATGTAGTGGATCCAGCCCACCTGCTTCAGGCCCCAGTTGCCCGCGTACATGATGAAGAGTGCCGGGAAGATGAAGCCGAGGAAGCCGCCGCAGAAGCTGCCAACCAGGCCGAAGACGATGTTCACACTCGGGATGAAGATGCCGAGGACGAGGGCCACGATCGACATGAAGGTGCAGATGGCCGCGTTCAGCCAGAAGGGAACGGTGCGGATGTCCTTGAACATCGGGAAGTGCCAGCCGAGGCAGTAGTACACGGCATCGCGCGAGGGCTGCATGCAGATCGCAAAGCCGACGCACATCTTCACCGCAATGCCGACGTACGCGATGGCCACCTTCACATCACTGCGGACGTTGTAGTACAGCAAGATGGAGTCCGTCACTTGCTCGCCAAAGTCAAGGTAGCCGAAAACACCCGCGAGGATGTACAGCACGCAGCAGATCGTCTGACTCACGGCCATGTCGATGGTCACGCGGCGCGGCGTCGGGTTTGGCGTCTCGCGGGCCACCTCGAACACATTCGTCTGCGCCAGGAAAGCGAAGAGGAAGTTCGAGAAGCCGACCAGCGCGTTGTTGCCCGTCTTGAACATCTGCACCTTGTGGATTGGCTTGCCGTCCTCGAAGCCGTTCATGCCAGCGTGGACGATGATGATGATGACAAAGTACATCATGCACGACACCCCCACGATGGAGAAGTAGCGGAGGGAGTTGATCTCCTTCGGGATCGACAGGGGCAGCATCACGCAGCACCAGATCATAATCACCAGCACGCGGTTGCCCCAGGTCGAGCGGACAAAGCTGTTCACCGACGGGTCGTCCGTTGCGCGGCTGAGCAGATCGCCGGTCGAGATGACGTACGAAACGCACGAGCCAAAGCAGAACATCCACATATGGAACGCAGCGAGGTAGTCCCAGCCGCGGCCCAGCAGACCACGGGCGAGGGCCTCGTACGAGTACAGCCGCCGCCCCGTCTTGTCCGCCGCCTGCATCATGATGTAGACGGAGTAGATGGTGCTGAGGGTGATCACGATGAGCACGATGATCGACGTGATGATGCCGGTGGCCTGGAAGGACGAGGGCAGTGCGATGACGCCGGAGCCGAGGGTGACGGCGGCCAGGTTGTACGAGTTGGACAGCACGCCGCCGTGCGGGACGATCTTGTGCATCATAGCGCTGAAACGGTTGCCCGGCACGTAGTCGCCGCCGAGGCTGACGAACTCATCCTCGCTGACCGGCGACGAGATGAAGCCGTTGATGCCGCCAACGTCCTTCTTGACCGGCGACGCCATCTCCTCCGAAAAGGAGCCTCCGGCATCGCTGACGCGATCCATCGCGTAGTCGGGGAAGTTGTTGTTGACGCTGGAAGTGTTTGTAGCGGCCATTTTCTGTCCTCTTTCCTGCTGGCTGTGTTTCTTTTCCTTGTGTGTGTATGGGGAAAAAAACAGCAAGAAAAGCAGAGGAAGAAGAAGAGACGGTGCAAGAGCAACGCTTGGAGATGAAAGAAAAAGAAGAAAAGAAGACTAAAAAAAAGGGATCTCAATCGTTAGTGTCTGTGTGTACTGCGGATAGTTTTCCTTTGGTGATTGTATGTCAAGAAAACTAGCTGAGCTCTTCAGTTGCTTGGTTGATAGTTATCAAGTAAGACTGTAAAGTGTGTTTTTACTGGATTTTTTATTTCGTTCGTGGCAAGGGAAAGAAAGAAAAGAAAAGGCGGAGATGCAAGCAGTGCAGCGTGGAATCGTGATTGAAAGCAGGCAACTGGCCACGCTGAAAAAGCACAAACGACGCGGAGAGTGTACAAAGAGGACGGCCTCATTTTTTTTCCCTTCTTAAGTAGAAAATAGCCGAGCAGCTTGAATGCTACGCGGCCGTAAGGAACACGTGTTGTTCAAGTTGAAAGGGCTGATAGCGTAAGAACCAAGGTATCGCGTCCTGCATCAGCAGCTCTCCCCGTTGTGACGAACTGTGAAGCTTTTTTTTATTTTTTTATGTTGTGCAAGATTCGACGAAACTACTGCTCTCTCTCGCTTCTTTTGCTGGAGAACGGGGAAGCCCAACAAACAATCTGTGAATACAATTTAAAAAAAAAATCACTACCCGCCACCGTCGAGCACGTTGGGCAGCTGCGCGGCTCTACCAAGGGAGCATAGCGCCAACTCCAGCACCAACTGCTCTAGCCCTTCACACACGTCGTTCCGGGTGCGTCGGTGAACTCTCGAGTGGCGTGTCGCGGTCACCCGACGAGGCAGCACCGGAGCTGCGCTGCAGCAGCTGCATGATCTCCCGCACCGTGTCGCCCACCTTCAAATCGAAAAACTTGACGGTGTGGAGCTGCTGATTCAACACGTAGGCATCCTCCAACTCTGCCGGCGTCAGGTGGTGGTACTCCTCCGCAGCGATTTTGTCCATTAAGGAGCGCCAGCGGCGGCGCTCGGCGATGACGGCGTGTGCGCCGATGGTGGTGACGTCGTAGGAGGCAACAGGGCTCTCGCCGCGGTGCGTGGGCGAGGTAGGCGCGGTAGAGCGGCGCGACATCCTCGCTGATGTGAGACGATGAGGCGGCGGCAACATACGGCGTGGTGGTGGGTGACGGAGGCGCAGTAGGAGAAGTCGACTCAGCTTTTGCGCTCTCTGGAGCAGCTTTAGTGCTATCCACCGACGTGGGAAAGAGTGGCGGCATCGCGTCGATGATGTCCTGCACCACCTCCATCGAGCTTTTCGGGGCACCACCTCTCAGTTCCTTGGACTGCGTGGCTGCTAGCAGCGCAGCGTCCCGATCGGCCTCGTCGTCCTCGCCTGTGGATACCGCAGCCGCCTTCACCTTGGAGGACGGCGCAAGCTCCGCGTCCAGCGCCGCGGCATCCGCCGCTCGCCCTCGCAACGCCGCCTCCTCTGACTCCAGCGCGTCCAGATTCAGCCCGAGGAAGCGGCGGTAGTACGCCTCTCGAGCCTCGGCGGTCTCGCACCCGTGCAGCACCGCACACGCCTCCATCAGCGAGAAGTAGAAGTGGTGGTCGTCGCCTGTGTCAGCCGCGTCGGCGCTGCTGCCCCGCTCGCGACGTTGCCGCTCGATCCGCTCGCGGAAAAAGTTCTGAAAGCGGTCGCAGAAGAGCATGCGGGGTTCGTTGAAGAGGTACCGCGCGCTCTTCACCTCACGTGTGGTGTCGTCTACGTCGGAGTTGAAAAGAACGCGGTCCGCCTCCTCGCCCCCGGCACCCACCACAACGCCGCGTCGCTCGCGATTCATGACGTTGGCGAGCTGCTGCCGCGACCTCGTCAGTTCCACATCGCTGTAGGCCAGCGGAGCGATGGCGGCAGCGGTGCGGGTGCGGTGCTTGGTGGACAGAAACTCACGGTGGATGATCATGCTGGGCCCGAAGTCCTCCTCGTACTCCACCGTCTGCGCGGGCGGCATGGGGCGGTAGGCGATCTGCAGCGCTTCCTGTGCCGTGACACCATTGGTGGGTGCGCCGCCGCTGCTGGTGCTGTTCGGCGACCACGCCTTCTGTCCGTGTTTGCGGCGCACCAGAAGCCGCCGCACGCGTCGGAGCATCCGTCGTTTGCTTTTGTCTGTGTGTGTGTACGTGTGTGCGTGTGTGTTCGGTCAGACTGCGTGCGCTTTGGCCAGAAAAGCGTTACTGCGGCTCTCTTCTCTGTGATGTCTGCGTTTCTGTGAGTTTCTCTACAACAAAACTACAACAGGGGGGAAAACGGTGAAAAAAGAGTGGTGATGGATAAAGGAAAGGTATTGATGAGCGCACGACATCCACGTGAAGACAGAGTAAACCAAAAGGAAAGAAGTGGACCTTCTCTCTTTTAACACGGTGAAAAAAACACATACACACTCTTCGTACTCACCACTAACATGGGAGGGGAAACAAAGACTAGCTCCTCAGCAGCAATATCCACGAGTTCACTAGCCTTGAACTGCAGTTGATGTGTCTCGGCCCACGCACCGAGAGCCTCTCTTGATTGTGTATTGCTTTGATTATTTCAGCGAGTGGAGAAGCGTAGTCATGAACGCACGGAAAGAAGCAAGAAAGCAAACAGAGAAAAACCAAAAGTGCTACTGGTAGCGCGGAAAGAAAAAAAGATGGAGAGGCGGAACTACCTTATGTTTGCGTAGAGTATCTCTTGTCTTAGGCAATGTAGTTCTTTTTTTTTGCTTACTAGAATTGCATTGCTTCGTAGTTTCACACACGTAGAAGAAGATGTGGAGTTCTTCAAACGCACACTAGACGAAAAAGCGTGGCCAAAAAAAAAAATTAATAACGAGGAAAGACGCTATACAGAGCGTTACGATGCTCTTAACGACAGGGGGAAAAAAGGTGTTGAAGCGATTATCCGCGATAATGCTGCCTACCGGTACAGAATACACTCAAAAGGAAAAAAAAAGAAAAACATGGTTAAAATTGATGTAGTGAGAAAGAAAAACAACCCCATTCGAGTTTAGGCAACTCTAAATGCAAGTGTCCGTGGAGAGGTTTGGAAATAGGAAAGCACGCGCCAAGTACAGCTCTGATTAGCGGCGCTTAGACCGTACTCTCCTGACTTTCTCTTTTGCCGCGATATGCTGCCGTCAACCTGTGCACCATTGCTGGCGCAGGTGTAGTGCGTACGGCAGTAGAGAGGCATTCAGCGCTCAGTTCACACACACAAAAAAAAACGAAAAACACATCACTGCGCCTTCTTGGCCTCCGCGGCAGCGGCCCTGCGCTTCGCCGCCTCCTCCTTGTCGTTCACGAGGTTCAGTTCCATGTCCGGGTAGCCAGCCTCCGCGCGGCGCCGATAGAAGAGCTCCTTCACCGCCGCGAAGTACGCCTCCGACAGCTTCTTCACATCCTCCGGGTTGTTCTCGTCCGCACCTTCCGGGATCGCGACGGGTGTGCCGACCACGACCGTCAGCCGCGTGCGGAACGGCACGGGCAACCCGAAGCGGCCGTACGGCACCATCGGGAACGGGAAGCCGAGGATCTTCAGCGTCACCCGCTGAATACGCGGAAACTGCACGAGGCCGAGCACGTTGTTCTCCGCAAACGACAGCAGCGGCACGAGCGGCACCTTCGCCGCAATGGCCAGCCGGACAAAGCCGGTGTGCTGCGTGATGAGCGTCATCTTTGTCTGACTCACCTCCGTGTGCAGCATCTCTGCCTGGCCACCGGTCACAACGAGGACACTGTTGCCGCGCTTGAGACTCGCCTCGAGGGTGCGTCGACTCACCGAGAGGGCACCCACGCGCAGGTTGAAGTCGCGGACGAGCGGGACGTTGAAGATAATGCTCGCCACGTGCGTCGAGACGTAGCGCTGCGCGTTGATGCCGACCTTGCGCACCCACTCCCCGGTGAGCGAGGCGAAGAGGGCTGTCCCGGGAAACACGCCGTGCGGGTGGAAGGAGAACAGGTACTGCGTCGTGCCGTCGCGCATCTGCACCGTCGGGTCGTCGACGACGACGCTGAAGTTGAAGTAGCGCTGTGCGTCGGCGAAGAGGTAGTTGCGCGCGAAATCGGTGAAGCGGTGGCTGCGCTGCGAGCCGGTGTGGAAGGGCTTGCCGGAGTAGGTCGGGATGTATACGAGCCAGAAGCCCAGCAGGAGACAATCGAGCAGGTGCACCACCACCACGCGGGTCAGCAGCAGCCACGAGAAGGCGTTGGTGCCGCTTGACGTGTAGAAGACGTACTTGCGGTAGCTGATGTAGCCGATGGAGAAATAGACGGCGAGCTTGATCATGAAGCGGACGTTGTTGAAGTTGCCGGCAAGCGTAAGAGCAAAGGTGGTGCCGGAGAGGAAGAAGGTGCTGTACCGCGGCACGAGCACGGACGGGAGAATCAGGATGGACGCCGCGACGATGGGCAGGCTGTAGAGCACCCAGGTGACGAGCGTGACGCGCACCGTAATGACGAACGGCGGCACACCAACGTTGACAAGGTACGGCACCACCGACACCGCCAGCGTCAGCGTCGTCAGGAGAAAGCAGAGCGGCGTGTACGCCTCCACCACCTGCACCAGACGTGGGGTGTAGTGTGTGGAGAAGTAGTAGATGACGACAATCACCGTCACAGGGGTGACCGTGCCGAGCAGGATGACGAGTACCTCCATCAGGTTCGCAATGCCCATCGCCAAGCGGGTGCGCTGCGGCGGCTTCGCGGCGTCGGTGTCCGCGGCGTGGCTGCGGCGGCCGCGTTTCACCGCCGAGCGCGACCCGCTCGGGGTGGCGGCACCGCCCGCCTTGCGGATCATCCGCTGCCACTGCCGCTTTGTCCGACTCAGCGCCATCAGCGTGCACGGCACGGCCATCGAGAGGCTGATGACGGCCAGCACAAACGGAACGCGGGTGCGGCGGGAGGCGCCGCCTTCGAGGTAGTGCAGCCGCCCCGCGTCTCCTTTGAAGAAGGCGGTGACGGAGGTGTAGACGCGGCCAAAGGCGATCGCCGCGGCGAAGGTGAGCACCGCCACGATGCCCTCGCCGTTCACCTCGAGAAAGCTCGGCTCGCCGCGACGGTCGGAGAAGAGCGGGATGGAGCTGAGGATGAACACCTGGCTGCACACGGAGAGAAAGGCGGCCATGATCATCGCCGTCGCCGACACCTCGGCCGACTCGACGCAGCTGATGAGCGTCACGAGGAAGACGGTGGAGTAGCAGCCCCAGCCCGCCATTTGTCGAATGACGAAGGGCGAGCCGCCGCGGAAGGGCATGAAGGGGTAGTAGGTGTCGGAGTGGCTGTGGAGAAGGCTGCCGTAGCCGGCGTGCACGCCGAGGCACGACACCGTCGTCACGAGCATCGCAATCACCGCAAACGCCAGCGAGAGCGCCATGACGCGCGCCGTGAACGCGGCGATGACGAAGATGGAGGCCGAAGCGCAGCAGAGCAGGATGACAATCACCCGCGCGTTTTCCTGCCGGCTCTGCCGCGCCACGTAGTCGTTGCTGCCGTCCTCCATCCAGTCGGCGCTCTCGAGGCTGTCGTCGCCCTCCTCGCTCGAGCTCGTCGTCTCACCTTCGGCGTCTTCCTCGTCGTCGTCGCTGTGCAGGCGCGTCCGCCTCTTGCGCGCCCGCCGCTCCGCCGCCGGCTCCTTGTACAGCCGCAGCATCGCGTACGACGTGGGCAGCGAAAAGCTGCGAAGGGCGGCCGACATGAGCGTCTGAAACGCGACCTGCGTGATCGCCTTCTCCTCGTCTGACTTGTTCTCCACCTCCCCGCGCAGGAGGCGTCGGAGTTCGAGGAACGCCTCTTTTGCCAGCCGCTGCTGCACCGCGGTGGCGAGGGTGTAGCGCGCCTCGATGACGATGGAGAGGGTGATGAGCACCACCGGGATCAGCTGCAGCACACCGAAGAGGGTGTAGAAGACGTTGCCGCGGTTCATGACGGTCACCAGCTCCTCCGGCACCTTCTCGGAGTTCAGCACGAGCACCATGCCAAAGATAACGGCGATGGCAAACATGGCGTAAATCATCCACCCCAGCACCTGCAAGGCGACGAAGCTGCCGCTGCCGCTGAAGGGGTGGAAGACGCGGATGCCCTTGTCCCTGGCGGAGTAGTGGGCCAGCGGCACACTCGCAATGAAGCAGAGGTTGCCCACCAGGATCAGCTTCAGGTGCGGCAGCTGCACGTCGCCCCAGATGTGGTGCAGTGAGACGTCCACGATGAGGCGCGTCATGATGTTCGTCAGGCAGAGCAGGTAGCTGATGATGAGCTCGCCGTTCATGATGTAGGAGAGGTTGGTGAGCTCGACGTCCGACTTCTCCATCGCCGCCACTGCGGCCGCCGCGGCTGTCTTGGCTTCCTTCTCTTGCGTCGGAAGGACGGAGGCGAGCTTGTACACCGCCGCCCGCTCGGGGGTCTCCGCGTTGACGCCGGCTGCGGCGTGGAGGACCTCGTTGGCCGCCGCCTTTGCCTCACTCGCCAGTCCCTCCTGCTCGCTCTCGGCGTTGCTGGCCATGCTGGTGGAGAACAGGAACGGCTTCTGCTGCAGCACAACGGAGGTGTAGATGCGGACGGAGGTGATCATGCAGATCACGCTCAGCACGGAGAAGTTCGACTCCAGCACTGCGATGGTCGTCACCTTGCTCGTCAGGTAGAGCACAAAGCAGATGACGGCGGCGATGTAGAGGAGGTAGCTCAGTCCTTGCATGACGAGCACGGGAAAGGTGACGGCCTCGCGCTGCGGGGTGAGCATGCGGAAGCGGTCGCCGTGGATGATGACACCGGCCATGTAGACCAGCGGCGTCGGCAGCAGCGACACGAGCTGCGCCACCTGCGAGACGAAGATGAGCACACCGTGGTAGGTCCAGGACGTGCCCTCGATCACCTCATCCAGCCTCGCGGGGAAGTTCTGCACGTAGAAGAAGACGCCGACGTTCACGCAGGCGACGAAGAAGACGCTCGCCACCGTCACGAAGCTGCCGAGCTCGTAGATGTTGCTGGGCATCGCGGCGACGTCGTCGATGGTCTCGAAGTGCAAGCTACGCATGAAGAGCAGCAGGGCGATGCAGCTGATCACGTTGAGCCCCTGCACCGCGAGCGCCGACGACGACTGCACCACCTCGTCGCTTGCGTTGATGAGCAGCACGTTGGCGAAGAGCGCCAGCACGTAGAGCAACCGCGTAATCCACAGCAGCAGCGTGTCCCAGGTGCGCGGGAGGAAGAAGCGCAGGCCTGCGTAGCCACGGTCTTTGCGGTAGCTGACGAAAAACACGCTGAGGGCACCGCAGGCGATCGTGATGGCAAAGTTCATGACGAAGACCGTCGCCTGCAGCTGCGGGAAATTGACGGCGGTGTAGCTCAGCACGTTCTGCGCGATCAGCATCGCCACCTGCAGCGCACTCTCCGCGTTGGGGCGGCGACGCAGGTAGTGCAAAATGTTGTTGAGGCCGCCTTCCGCGAGCACCGCCGCCCCGCTGCGCGAGCGCAGCGCGCCAGTCGACCCTTGCGCTGACGTGGAGAGATCGGCCCGCTTGCTGTAGTGGCGGAAGCTGCGCAGCGAGACGAGGATCAGAATGTTGCCGAAAAGGGCCAGGACAGCAACGGTGCTCAGAAAGCCTTGCGCGTGGGTTTCCTTCGGGTTGTAGAGCAGCCCAAAGCCCGTGACGAAGAGCACGGCGGACGCCACGCACGCCACGCCGAAGAACTGCAACGTGACGAAGCGGACGCCGCCGGCGAAGGGTTGATAGAAGCGGTACGCCTTCGCGCCGAACTGCTTGCGGCCGAGGAAGTAGACGAAGACGCCAGCGAACCAGTTCAGCTGTGCGCCGACAGCCAGAAAGAAGGTCAGCGGGAACTCTTCGCTGCCGTTGACGTAGAGGTCGCACAGCAGCAGACAGAAGAGCGCGGCGACGCAGGTCACCCCCCACGCCGCGATGAGCGAGACGGTGGAGAACTCGGGCAGGTCGAAGCGCGAGACCGGGTCCTGCTCAAGGCCCGTGCTGCCGTAGACGCTGCCATCCGACTGGAAGATCGCCGAGGCTATCCGTGCGTGGGAGGCGAGGAAGGCCGTTTCCGCGCGCGAGAAGGAGCTGCCGAGGCTGTGGGACGACGGCTGCGCAGGCAGCGGTGTCGCTCGCTTCTCTCCATCGTGTGTGTCCACCTGCGGTGGTGGGGGCGGAGACACAGACTTGACCGACTCCATCGCCGCTGTCGCCTTCTCCTCCGTCACGTTGGACTGTACCTTCCCAGACATTACTGTGCTACGTGTATTTGCTGATAGTATTTGTATGGTGCTTCAGCACAAAGGAATAAAAAAAAAAGCTATGATCTTTTCTCTTTTTTTCTCTCTGCAATGAGAAAAACGAAGGGAAAGCAGTCGTTGCTTGTCAAGGTGTGCGACTGGTCAACGAAAGAAGAGCAGTAGTTCGAAATATGAAACGAGGGAAAACAAAAAGAGCACGTTGACGAGTACTCTGACACAAATGTTCCACCCTTAAGATGTGTCTTTTTTAGGTTTTGAAACGAATTGGAGTATCCACGTAATTCTGTGGCAAATTACGAGAAATGAGCGTATATAGTGGATTTAAGCCAGTAAAGCAAAGAGTAGTTTTTTTTTTTAAGCAAAAGCTACTTGAAGTCACAAATGTTTGTTGCACCTGAGTTTTATTG